>JAUZNC010010384.1:4301-31237 GCA_034780395.1 Vannuccia rotundouncinata | reverse complement strand
GATCCAAAAATAACAAAAAACCTAAAAATGAGATAATTCTCTCAATATAGTCTATCCGTCACTTATATCTCGGGATCTAGACTACCTACAGACTAATTAATGACTTATACCATTGGAAAGCTGGTCAAAAAATAAGAATAAGATCGGATTAAGTGGCGGATTAAATGGTGGATAATGTTTTACTCTTTATATATCATATACAGAACATTTTTATAATTAAAATTTTTTGATATATTTAGAAATTATTATTTGAAATGATTCTCAATACCTATAGATAACCTTCTTCAAATGAGCTGTTTATTACTTATGGATGTTTCATTTATTACCTGCAGCCATTATTAATAGTTAAAATATAAATGATAGAGAGTGACATGATAATTTATTATAATATCAGCCATATTTATTTTCATTTAAGAACAGGTCCATGGGTAATTTTTTAACAGTAGTGTAATGGTATAAATAATATTAATATATCTATAATGTAATTATTATTATTTTATTGCATATTTCTGTATTGTTAATTAATATAATTTTTTAATTTGATTTAGATAATATGTAGTTAATAAAAATCATAAGGTGGATATGATACATCTAATATGTTTTTCAGGATTCCCAAATTCATCAGGATTCAAATAAAACTTTATAATAATAATTGTAAATATAGAATGTGGAAGAATTATAAAACAAACCAATATAAAAATAATCATCTATAAATATATAAAAAATAGTTCAGATATATACTTTTGGAGTTATACAGATTTTAAAGAATTTATCAATGTAAACCAATGAGGAAAAAACTCAGACTCAAAATGGAACATTGTAACTATTAAATGTCATGCTAGGTACAAAATTAGAGCTAATCAAAATTCTAAGATGAACCTATTTTATAAGCGATTGGTTTAATACTTTTTGAGTTATACAGATTTTTAGGAATTTACCAATGTAAACCAATGGGGAAAAACTCAGATTCGAAATGGAACATCGTATAATGTCATGCTTACTTTTAAGAAAATTATTTTTTTAAGTCTTATTCATAAAAGCAATGCTTAATCTGAACCCAGCCATCCCAACATTGTAGACATACACCTCCCTAAACTGATACTTGCTAATGAAACACACCCAGTCCACAACAGCTGCCGGTGTTGCTATGGGTTTGGCTGTAAACCAACACAAAATATATATGCATTCTTATATAAATACTATCATAGAGTACTCTATGAATACTACCTTATTTTTTACAGTTTACAAATTTAAAAAATGTAATTGTTGCCACCAGCTGATTAATTTATTAAATTCATGATGTTAAACAAAATTATGGACAAAATTGAGCAATATTTTTTTATTACGTAATTAAATAATACGAGCCTAAATGAAAATGAAAGTTATATGAATTAGTAAAATTAATGTAATAATTTAAATACCTGTATAACCCTTTGCATATATACGAAATGGAAACAGAACTTAAGTTAATGCATAGTAAGTTTAGTAAAAAATAATGAATACTGAAGATTCCACGTAAATAGGTTATCATGTACTAATATTTAAATTAATAGCATTTATCGGAAAACTTCTATTTAAACAACTTTAATTTAAGAACAACAAGATAGAGCACAGAGTAGAGTATAATTATGCACACAGAGAATGTTCAATTGATTATTTTAGGAATTTGGCAACCTCAGCAATATTTATATTGTCACCGTGGATGAGGCTCAGACTGTACAACGACAGATATTCCAGCTCAACTCGTGCACTTGTGAAACTAGAATGTATATTTCTATTAAACTTTTTTGTGTTTTATGAGGCTGTTTTAAAATTACGTCACGCTTAGGGGAGGGAGGGAGGGTTTCATAAAATGTGACTTTTGTGACGAGGGAGGGAGGGAAGTTGATAAAAATGTGGCGTCACATTTTCGTTTGATTTTTGTATAATTGTACAGGCGTAATTCGTTTGTATGTTTCATTTAATAGTCTAAGAATCTTCGTTACTTAATTTTAAATGTTTGATTAACTTCCACGATTGTGTATAAAAAATATGAGTTGTTTCGCCAGTGTGTAAATGCATATGAGAAGGCTTATCCTGAAAAGTCTAAATCCCAATGTCAATGAGATGTTGGCTCGATATGGACTTAATTAAAATCTGAATCAACAGATAAAACTTTTAACGAAGCAGTGAAAAAACAATTGGAAAAATGGAAGAAAAAAGAAATGCATAATAAAAGCACTTTAATATTATTCTTCTGGTCTAAAGTAATGTATTTCATAATTAATGAAAACTCTATATTTAAATAAGATAAAAATAAATTGTTGAAATCAGGACCCAGATAACAATCTTCACAGGTCTTGAGGAGAGATTTGTGATGCAATGAGCACACTACACGTGATACAGTCGCCAACATTCACAGAGAACAGGCTTGGTTCACAGGGGCACTTTTCGCACACGAAACGAGTGCGCTTCTTTATCTTATTGTCTGCATAACAGTTTTTTCAGCGTTTGCGAGGACCCCGGTTGTTTGCAATTGGGGAGAAGCAGATGATATGTAGGACTCCTCAAAAGACAGAAACGATTTGTCTGGCTGATTGAATTTCCTGTGTGACAGTAAAAGCAGATATTGGAAACAATAATTATATATTTTTTCAAATATTTTCATACTGCATAAGCTATAACCCATGTTAGGAGAATAATAACATCCCAGTCAAAGCTATTTTGTTGTGATTGAATTGGGATCACTTCAACCCAGTCTGCTAAAACTAAAAAAGATCTGCCAGATTTTTATGTAGACAATGCCCCCCAAGTTTACACACAAAGTATTGCAACCAGTATTAAAACATATTTTTGATGGAATTAATTGGAATTGATTAAATAGCAGTGATGCACCCCATTTTTAACTTTTTATTTTTATCATGGGAAGTATTTCAATATTTTTAAAAACATATTAGGTAGTGTATTGAATACCTGTGATGTGACACGTTTTTGGTAACTTTTTTATTCAGGAAGTATTGTACTATACACATAATAAAACAGTAAAAAAATAGAAAGATATTCATAATCAAGTGTACATTAATTTTATAACCCAATATGGGTATGGGTTGCTCACCTGATACTATATAGACATAAACAATGCAATAGTATATACATCACAGTCGAAGCTATTTTGTTTTTATTGAGCCATTTTATAAAGAAAAAAATATATCATATTCCTTTTATTGTATGACGTCATAGTTGAAAATGGCCCCAAAATCCACTTTCATCTCAATAAATTTCGTTAATAAATATCTGTATATTTTGTTATTAATCTACTATATTATAATGCATTGTACTCATACAGTAAATTACATATTATACAGAGTGATAGTGACATTTGAATTAATTTGAATAGCGAATAGGTAATTACCATCTATGTACAGTAAATATAATATTAATGGTAATAATAATGTCTGAAAAATTAATAAGTAAGTACAATTAGATGTGTTTACTGTTGTATTCCACAACTGCTTTGAGCAGAGAGGCAGAAAACTCTGGGTGCACTCTGGTGCAAAATCAAAAGCCTGTTCACTCCAATGACCGATTGAAGATTTTTTCTTTTGCATAGAATTCAGGGACATGGTGGAACACTGCATGAAGTTTCGGGGTAACAAAAATATTCAAATTGAGATAAGCATGCTCTGAAATTGATCAGATGGTCAATCTTTCAATTCAGATCCAAAACATGAATGAAATACAGAAGCGAAATGCTGATAAACTTCTACAAATGACAGACACTAAAGTGACCAAATCAATCTCAGTATATCAATTTTTGACATTAGCTGAGTTGCCATTAAATGTGCCCCTGTGAATTGCATCTCGTTCAACGTAACAACGTTTTGCCCATTTATTTGTATTTGTTAATGGTACCCATCATTAGATAAAGTTCAGGTGGTGGTAACAAGTCTATTACTTTCGAAGAAGGTTACGCCTTTGAGAATTGGTACATGGACAACACTTCCATAATGTTTTGCTTTGGATACATCACCTTTGCCAGTTTCATACCAGTTCAATAATTTTTCTCTTATATTTCCTAATGTTCTCATTACTCCTTTTTCTTTTAGTTCCTTTTTGTGTAGGATGACTATCAAGGATGGCTATCAATCCCAGTAAAATATTAGTCAATTTTTGTCAGTTGAAATTAAAATTTTGGTAAAAAATCGTTGTCAGTAAGTTTCAAGAGTATTCATAATTTCAGGACAGTAATTGTGTAGTTTTCGTCAATTTCAGGTGAAATGGCAAGATACAAACAATTTTTTAACTCCTGTATCACGCATGGCCTTTGCTGCAATTCCATCTGAATAACAAGATCGACGAACATATTTCTCAACTGCATATTTGCTATAAACATTGAAACATATTTTGAGAGACCCTCCACCTCCATCAATTCCTACCTTTAGATCAACATTGTCAAGTTCGACTTCTCGTGCATTGAAAATATGTTCAAGTATAGTGTTCAACTTGTTACAAAATGCATCTGGTTTCGGATTTGATTGATATATTTCGCCACGTTTTGTAACAAATTCTATTGTCTTCACATCAAAAAACTGTAAAGAAAATCCGACAAATTTTTTTCGAAGTTTGATTCAACACATTTTCGGTTTTTAGGTGCTGTTCTAGGTGTCATTGAAAGACGCAAATATGTGAGCCACACCAAACACATTTTCTCCCCCTGCAACTTGAGGTCCTAACATAACCTGCTCCTCCACTTTCTTGACAGCTCCTTTCCTTCGCGCGGCCATAATTTAATTATCTAAAACATAAATTAATGCACACCTATTGAAAAATAAAAGACTTACCTACACAAAATGATTGATTTGAGACATAACTCATTTATCAAACACAATTGCGTGTGGATTACATGTTTTTTGAAAATAAATTATCAACATTAAATCAATTGTTTATTTAAAAAGAACAGTGGATTAAATCATGAAGAGTATAAGTTGATAAAATGTGAACAATGCAATAAGATAAAAGTTCTGTGGAACGAACTAAATGCCTGAAAACGCCTGAAACGGCTCACGTCATAATATCTTTACCTTAAAGTTATTCTTTTCAGTTTCAATGATGAGTATATAGTTTCGTTTGTTGATGGGTCTTCACCATAGTTACCTATACTATTTTGTTTAAGTATAAGCTTCTATATATAATATACAATATCTATAGTCTTCATAGTCTTGATCGGCAAATGTCAGTAACACCTCGCGATGTCTAGACATTTAAGTTGTTTGACCGTTTTTAGTGAGGATTCTGGAACAAAATCTGTTTGCAACGCTAGACACATTTTACGTTCACTGGAGGCTGGGTCAACATAGATGAAGTCAGAATTTGAGAGATGGCCAGTTTTTTCTTTTTAATTTCTTGTGAAATATCTGACTTGAAAAACCTAGTTTTTGATGTTCTTCTTAAACTGCTGTTGCTGTAAAACTTTCCATAATCAATATAATTTATATAGTAGCCGTTTGACTGTTTTAGAGATTGTGTACAGATCGGTACAGATTTGTACCACACGTCAGTTTGAGGACTAGAAATTGGAGTTAGATAAAAGGCATCAAATCACAATAACCCAATATATTCAGGGCAATGTTTTATATATAACTTATATAAAGATACAATGCAAAGATTTTCGTTAGAGTCGGCATATAGAAAGATACTGAACTTTTGGGTCTTTTCGAATCTGATTGATTCCAAACACATTATTCTTGGAGAATCGCTCCACGTAGCAAAGTCAGCGACAAAATATTTCATACAGTGATTCAAATAACTGGCAGTCATGTCATTTATGTCGCTAAAAACTAAATCGTATACCTTCCAATCAGTATGGCAGTTTCTAAAAAGTTTAATGGCCTATACTGCTTTTGTTGCGTTGACTTCTGAATTCTGTTCCTCTTCATATCTTCGATAGCTAATTCATTTAATACGGGCACAGAACGGTTGATCGTACAATTTGTAGAGGCGGTTGCTAATATTGAAAAACATTCGTCAAATAAACTGTCCAATTCGTAAACCATTGTATCAGAAGTCATTTAATATATTAAACTAATGCACTTTTTCATTCTTCAAAATTATTTTTAAAATCGATTTAACTGTTGATAGCAAGGAGAAATTAAATAAATAAGTTATAAAAACATTACAAAAACATTAAATAACAAATAATGAAAAGTAATGAAAAGTATTAGAGTTATAGAAATTTATAATCATTTTAAATCACAGATTATGGTATAGATCATAATGCAAATTCTGTTGAATTTTATTCTATATAATTTACAATTTTTTGAATTTTCCTCCATTTTATGTTTATGACTTATTATTCCTCTAATCAGTTAAATAAATCATACAATAATGTTAATGTAACAATCATTTAACAATAAAATTTACATTTAATCAAATCTAATAAGATATTTTATAAATATTATAACTTAATTTGCCTATTAAATATTTTTAAAATAAGAAAATATTTTTCTTTCAGAATTTAATAAAAATACCAAAAGGAAGCTTGCTTATACAGATAAGATTAAATTAACTAGTTTGACATATTATATCTACAAAGTTTTAAATATCCAAAACAGAAGGATGATTTAATTTACAGTACAATCCCAATAGATAAAACATATATTTGGCTATAATTCATACTTGTTTGCATGGTCCTGCAAAAAATCGTAATAAACATAAGGAGGCAATCTGCATGGATTAATTGCGGTTTCGAATTAGGCGGTGTTGTAGAATCTAAGTAATTACAATATCTATATTATAGATTAAAATATATAGATTTGTAAAACAGAAATTTCCTTAACCAATATATATGGTGAAATATGTAAAAATGCAAAAAAATTGCAGAATATATTATGAATGATGATCTGTTATTCCGAACCTAACCGAAACTTATTTACGTCCTAATCAAATGTTTCATGTCAAAACAGGCGCAATATAAATGCGTAATTATATCTAAATATCCAAAGAATTCGTAAATTATACATATTAGCTATTTATTATTAACGATTTAGAAATATATACATATAAACGGTTTTATAATATATACATATTGTATAAAAGCAAAAATCTTTACTTGTTAATCCAATAATATTATTTATAAACTAATTATTATTTTATTAAGTTTTTTTTTGTATTATTTTAATATTATCATGAGTGCTAATAGTAACTCATTGATATTTCTATATTCAAAAAATAGAAAATTCAGGCAATATGCATTGAATGAAGACACTTGAGCTCTATATGAAAAAAATTAAAAAAATAATTTGTATCATTTTCCTGACTTTATAAGATTGTTTTATTTTATTAAAATATTTAAATTCTAACTAAGCGTAAATTAAAATATTGTAAAACAATGTACTATTTATTTTATAAATATTTAGGGAAATTTTTATTTAACTTTTTCTTAAAATTAATATTTATTAAAGAAAAATTAAATTAGCCGCAAATTTTGTAAACCTGTTACAAATTGAATCATCAAAAATATTAATTTATGTATTGAATTTGAAAATTTGGAAAAGATAAATATATTTTTATCCTCTTCAATTACGCACTGTAGATTATGGATTCATTAAAAAAATTTCTCTTGACTTTATTAAAATTATTCTTTTTCATCAATTTTTTATGGTTTATTTTCTATGGCAATTATTTTCTATCCAAATTTTACATATAAACAGATAGGAATTGTCTAATTATCTATGATCCGATTTTACATATAAGCAGATAGGAATTCTCTAAAATCTTTAGTGTACAATTGCCATAGAAAAAAGCATGGTTTATAGCATTCAGGGAAATGGAAAGTGGTCAGAGATAATAAAAATTAGAAAATTTAAAATATCTACAAATGTAATTATAAGTTGCATGCTTATGCTATTATGCAACCTAATTTATTCAGGGTAAAAATTCTGAAAAGATTGAACCATGAAAAAGACATATACAGAACTAGGCCATTAAGGGTTCAAAGCATGTTTTACCTTTCCACTTTCTGAATAAATGTATTTTTATAGAATGAAATTGCAGTTAGATTTACTGAATCATCAATTTTTTCAATAGCATTTTCACAGATAAGATTTTGGCCATTTCCTATCTATATAGTTATATATAAATGGGCTTGTCGTGGATGACAGCCATGAAAAACCATGTATTTAATATATTTTTTAAACATATTATATATATATGGTTTAAAAATATATTAAAGTTCAATGGATTAAAGGACACTTTGTAATTACTTACTTTAAATGATCTAATCAGCACCATGATTTTGGCCATTTATCTATTTATCCTATCTATTTATATATAAAAAAATAATCTTATCAAAAGTTGATCGGATTCATAAAAAAATTCATTTTATCACAGCTAAATAATATTTCATAACTAGGAGCTAAAATCTATCAATGCCCTAGTTTCAATCACAATGTAATAACAATAAAAACTATTCTATAATATCTGTTCTTGTTATACAGTTTTCTAGCTTTAGAACATATATGCAATGTATAATCATGAATATATATATATATAAAAATTGGAACAGGCTAAAATAACTGACATACAAAAGAAATGGAATGCAAACTGTCTTATTAAATTTATAATAAATCTATTTGAAGTAGATTTATATATAATATGTTATATATTTATGATAATATAAAACTAAAATTGTATTATTGGGTTGCTAATAAAATATCAGTGGCATTTTTAAGGGGTAGCATGTGTGACACACACACACCCTTGAGAGTCCAGATGGCTTTCTGGGCCACCCTCTGGTTTAAACACACACTAGAGAAAAATGTATTTTAACCACCTATGCTGCAGTTTTGCAAATAAAAATATATTGTAAAATTTGCACCCATAGATATTTTTTACCTACATACACTGAATGAGATAAAGTTTGATAATTTTCTAATTACAAAGAAATAGTTTGGTAATTTTATAAATTTTCTCTTTTTTATTATTTAAACATTATTTTGTTATTAATCATAAAGTCATAGTCCTAAAAAGTGCTGTTTTTGCTTTCTCAGAAAGGGAGGGAAGAATGAATGTTTTTGGTCCTTCAGTAGTGGCTGGGGCCTCCATATTAAATTTTTGATAAACTGCTAAGGCACATTGTTCTATTCTTGGGAACCCATCCTTATAGCTGTTGCAATGTTTTAGCAGGGTATGAACAGCTGTGGATCTTCTGTGCCATGCAGTCTCCGACATGCTCTCTGGGCTTGAGGTCAGGAGAACAAGAGGTCTAAGGAGACAACATACATCAACTATTATAAGGAATTAGACTAGTGTAACAGCAAGATAAGGAGGGCTATGATTGTCATCTTGGAAAATGAAAATTACATGTAGACCTGCATATTGGCAGGGGGAAAAGATATTGTTTGCATGTTATTATTACAATATGTAGTTGTTATTGTTATTCTGTGCTCACTGTCTAATTCAAAGACTATTCTGCCCACATAGCAAAAGGCCAGATTCATATTGCACCCCCCTCAGATGCAATGCTGGATCAGCTGGTGAATATTATAATTTCTTATAACAAATAATTATTAAATAATGTATAATTTGTAAAAATTGCAGTCTAGATTTTTTTGTTTACAAATTTGTATGGGACACTATTAAAACTGATTTCTGCATTTTAAACAATTTTTAAATAACATGCCTGTTTATATTTCAATAATATATCTTTTTGCAGAGACTGTTTTTTAAAAAAATTATGGTTAGATTTTAACTGTTATGCATAACTTAATACAATGAATTAATCATTAACTTCAAAAATCCCAAATTTAATATTATTTTCCTTATTTACATATTATGTTTCATATAATATTATATTGAAAGAAAACTTTATTATATTTGATAATATAATTTATTTTGTACCAATTATATTTTTATACACTAAATTGTAGTAAAATTTTAGTAATATATATGGGGGTTTGAAGCTTGTTAATTATTTTAGTCTGATACTTTACCATTAAATATTCTCTTTTCCTAAATGTGGGATCCCTCCACCTAAACATATGCTCTACTTTGTGTATCTTACATATTATTTAATTGAAAGCAATTTTTAATTTGAAAGGAATAATTAAGTTTTTGCATTAAATTTGTGCAACTAATTAATTCAGTAGAGCAACAATTATAGATTTTTTAAAAGTTAACTGAAAAGGACAATTTTCTCATTGGCTCATTACAACATTAAATATCTGTCTAACAAAGCTTACTAATTTTTGGTCTTTAGGTTTAAACACATTATACATATAATTATTAAATCTGATTTTTCAGAATGTGGAACATGATGAGGCCATTGATATTGTTATATTGCTATTTAGAGGCAATGAACCTAAAATATTAATGATATGTACATAATATGAAAGAATTTTTGAAATTATAAAAGATCATTTATAATATTAATATATGTTTTAATAGAATAAAACATTCTTTTATACTATAAAAAGGGTTCCCACTATTTTGTAATGCTCCTTGAGAACTTTTATAATTGACCTTTAAAAATGCCTTTAATATTGCTTGAATTTCAAATTGTGAAAATGTTATACAAATGTATTACAAATGTTATACAAATTATATGATATTAAAGTTTACTAAATATTTTGGCTCTAGGTAGATTTTTTCATTATTTGAAACAAAATGTAAAGTAGATAGATACATAAAATAGAAGTCCTAAAAGATTTATATTATATTTAATAATTATATGTAGTCTAATCGGAACTACTGGTTAATCAGAACACAAATAAAATTTGTGAACTATACCTATGGAACAGATCCTCTACATAGTATTATATTCCTATTCTTTAAGATTGCAAAGGTTAATGATTGTTCACTATGATCGACATTGGTGCAAGGAGTCTATAAATTACTATCTATATAAAATATTGCATTTTGTGTATGATTGCTGCTTAAATATTCTTGTTCTTCCTTGTGCTTTGAGGATAGTGGGAATTATTTTTTATCTGATGAAGATATATTTCTCCCGGAATTACCATTACTCATGAAAAAGCATTATGTTTTTATTTTAAATATACTCAGTGAAAATTTGAGATAAGGTTCACAATACTTCTGGGGCATGCTTTACAACAAGTGTATTTATTATTTAATGCATGAATTAAAGTAGGTGCTATAATTAATAGTCCCATTATATAATTGTGATTGTGGCAATGTTAAAAGCTAAGTTTTGAGTAATTTAACATATTTATTGTGTTATAAATTTATTATTCTTACAAAATACTTCTTTAAAATATAATGGCTGCTTCATAATAAACTAGAAGCACTTTAAAATAGAAGTATAACTTATATGAGATGAGATAAAAACATATATCATATCATTCATCATTTGAAAAGTATGTGCCATTATTAAGAGAAGTTAATAAAACTTAAAGAAAGGAATCTTTGTGCAAATACACAATTTTTATGCTACTATGAATTTTTAAAAATAATTATAGTAAAAGTTGTTGTCTATACCAGCTTGAGCTAGTTAGTATGGCAGGCAGGGTTAGTACAAGTCATGGAAAACTGGAAAAGTCTTGGAACAGCAAAAATCCATATCTGCAAATGGAAAAATCTAAGAATTTATGAATATTATTCAATTTTAGGTAGTGTTAGAATAATTTATATAATCAGTTTGATTGTCCAAAACTATATAGAACATTTTTAAGTGTAAAATTTGTTCTAAAAAATACATTCTAGACAATCGTATTACCCATTGCCATTTTATGTACTGCATGAACAATCAATTCACCTGGAAATGTCTGCTGCAACATTGAATAGTAACTTAATTGTGTCTCATTTTATAATGTTGCCAAATATTATTTTTGCATTCCTAGTATAACAAAATAATGTGTTACTTTTGAAACCCACTGTATATATGTATAATTTATATTTAATCAGAAACACACTAAAAACTTAATAAAATAAAACACTTTTATATTTTCATTCAGTTTTTTCCCATTTTAATTTTTTTTGAACATTATTTATTTTATATACTTAATTTTATTATGTAAATGATCATTTTTGATAAAATTGATTATTTAAAAATAATCTCATAATTTCATGCTATATTACATCATGAAATATGAACTATTTCTATTGCTAAAAATCTAAATTTAATTGTTTTTATTGATAGCAAGTTATTAACATTTGTTTTTGACCAAAGTACTGTCAATATTTACCTATTGTTTAAAACACTAAAGGTTTCCACTAATAAATAGAACATAATTTTCCAACAGAGAATGCAGCCCAAATTTAGAATTCTGTCAGAAGTTAATACTGTTCCGGTGGCCACTGATGACACAGGAATGCCATCACGCAGAGTAATCGGAACAGATGACAACAAATTTGACCCTTTCCTTCTAATGGATCATATTGGTATGTATGTCGACAGTGTTGGAGGGAATTTGTTACATGCATTTCGCTGTATATAATATGACTGAGTGGTTGTTCCCAGGACCTGTGGTGTATGGTCCCAAGGAGGCAGTGGGTGCTCCGGATCACCCCCATCGCGGCCTGCAAGTGTTGAGCTATGTTTTGGAGGGTGGGGTGATGCATCGGGACAATCTTGGCAACTGTGGAGCCATCAAGCCAGGTGGAGTGCAGTTACTGTCGTGTGCCAAAGGCCTCATTCACTATGAGATGCCGACAGAAGCCATCTTTAATGAGGGCGGTAAAATGGAGGGTTTTCAAATCTGGATCAATATTCCCAGTAGTGTAAGTTCAGGAGTTTTTAAATGACAGAAACGAAATCTGTCCAACATTACAAAACGTTAATTTTATTATTTCTATTTATTATTGATTAATTTATCAGTTAAATTCATTTATTTCAAACGTCAATATTCTTGACCGACGAATATAATTTATGAAGTGAATTTGAACTTTAAAAATTTATTACATTGTTGATTTTTATTGATCTCCAAATTATCCATTTATGTTTTTTCAACCTGTTTCAGGCCAAAATGAACGAGCCTTGGTGTCAGGAAGTTGAACCTAGCGATGTTCCAACCGTAAGAACCGAGGATAATGGAACTGAAATCAAAGTCATTTGTGGGGAAGCTTATGGTCAGTTGTTACTTCTACTCTTTGAGGCCTATAGATTATAGAAACATCTTTATTAAAATGTCTAGATGTAGGTCTCATATGATTATTGGAGTAGTCAGGCGCACACGAAACGGTTACCATAATTGTTCGGAGCAATTAAAAAGCAATACGAGGTAAAATAGATCCTGTCCTCGAGCAAATACCGCGTCAACACGAATACTGTCTTATATTATGAACGATTTCGAACGGAAAAAGCGACTGGTTGTATCTTAACCACAAAACAAGAGACATGTTGTCTGTTCCCCAAGGACAATAGAGTGAGGGAGAGAGAGATAGTTGGAAGTAAGTGAAGAACTGGAGACGCCGGAGATTTGTTTCACTTTAAAAATTGGAGTTGACGATAACGTTTCACTTTTATTTATTTTTGAAAAAATTTGATACATTGTTTTACTGTGACTTTTTTCATTATCAAATATGTTTGTTTATATTGTTGTATACTCCAGCGTAAATTTTTTTATTTATTCATATTCAACTTCTAAATAAATATTTATTTAAGAAATTTGTGATTCTGCTTGATTGAATTAAATAGGCCTAAATTGTACAATATTACAATAATAAATAGTTCCTTAAATGGTCTCGCTACAGGAGGGCATGATAGTGAACTCATAAGCTATTATTTGAAACAGCGATATTTATATACTACTAACAAAGGTTTTTAATACTAACACAGGTTTATACTACTAACACAGGTTTATACTACTAACAAAGGTTTATACTACTAACAAAGGTTTATACTACTAATAAAGGTTTATACTACTAATAAAGGTTTATACTACTAACACAGGTTTATACTACTAATAAAGGTTTATACTACTAATAAAGGTTTATACTACTAATAAAGGTTTATACTACTAACACAGGTTTATACTACTAACAAAGGTTTATACTACTAATAAAGGTTTATACTACTAATAAAGGTTTATACTACTAACACAGGTTTATACTACTAATAAAGGTTTATACTACTAACATTAGTGTTGGATTTTCTTGTTAAAAATAAACATTTTCATTCATCCATGATTAACTGAAATAGCTATGTTTATGGGCTGTTGAATACTTCAACATAATTATATTTTTTAAAAGTTTTATTTTTGAGAAACTTCTTAATATTAAAAGGCTTGGTTTATTATTACATAAGATCGCTGAACATTTGTGTTTACATTGGGCCATTTCGAATATAGTTTTACCTCAAACCTTCTCTGTTTGTTCACCAAACTTTAGCACCTGTTGCACAAAAGACTTGAACGATGTTTAGGAAAATGCGTTGAGCTCACTTGCCTGACCAATAGATGATTGTTTACTCTTGGATAATGTCAACATTGGGGCTGATATTTTGTGGCAGTGTCGCTCCATTCAGATTCTATAAATACGACCTTTCTCTATAGCCTCTTTCATTCATTTATTTCTTGCTGCTCGTGTTTTTTTGCTCTGGAAAACGTCCACAACTATTGGTAAACGGGCACAGTATCTCAATCTCCACCTCAGGTGTGTCCGGGGCTGTGGATCCAGGGGTTCCGGTCAACTTTCTTGACGTCTGCTTCAAGTCTCCGTTGGCAACGGTATCTGTGGACCTGCCTGAGCAGCTGACCTGTGGCCTGGTCTATGTCTACAAAGTGGAAGGTAGCGGACTGCTGGCAGGCGTGGAGCTTCTTGTGGAGGATCAGGTTACGGGGCTAATTCGGGAGGGCCAAAGCGGCCTTTTGACAGATGGAAGTTTAATTCGGATGCGGGCTTCCAGCCAGACGACTTGTGAGTCTTTGTTGTTTGCATGAAATCTTTAAATATAATAAAATGTCATTGACATATTCTAAAAATGAGACAATTGTATTAGAACTGTCTGCCTTTCATTTTATTATTGTGGAGTGAATCGTTGATCTGAATATTTTTTTGAATTAGTTACAAGCGTGGAAATTATCCGTCACATGGAGGTATCTTCTAAAATCGGCATTTGTTTTAATGTGGCCTGAAACTGGACTTCCTGTGCGTGTGTTTTAGTCATCCTGTAGTAATTTTTCCTTTGGTTTTGAAATAAAAAGAAAGAGATGTAATGTACCGTTTGTAGAATTTATTATTAATATTTTATTTAAATTATTCCCAACATGTTTAAAGTATTTAGTTTTTGATCTATTATTTGTAATTGCTATGAAAAATGGGTTAAAATCATTGAACAATTTTGACTAAATTAACTATGTGTACAGCTTTTATGTTTACTCTGGTTTCCTTATTATTTGTAACAATTAGATGTACATTAACTTTGACATATTTATGGGTGCAGATCAGTATTTGATCTCGCTACATAGGTGATCGGTAGACGTCTAGATTGGTTTGCTAAATTGATTATGCACTATAATAATGAATCAAACTAGAAATAATTTACATCCATCGCCAATTATCTGCTATTTGATTCCTTGTTTCACGTTGTCATTCATTTTTATTGATAGAAGAATTATTTTAATTAAGAGATTATCGATTTTTGTCCTCTTTAATCTTCTCGATTCAGATGTTCTCTGCTCAGTTATAACGCGTCCAGACTAACTGATTTTTGAGTTAAATTCAGAAACACTAAAGTCGTATATTATTTTTACTATTTAGACCACATTTCGAATGTTGTATTTCCCCTGTAACCATGACAATTAATGTTTGACAACTAATGCGAGCCACATCGTTCATAGTAAGCAATGAATTACTAATTGTTTGCTTATTAAATATTTTATAATCATGTTTGATACATTTCATGGTTAATAGTGATGAAGTATTGATTGCTTTTCTTTTTAAAATTATTTCAGAGAAATGTTGTTAATCTGAAATTTTTGTTTGTATGTAGAACGGGGGTTAGTTTACACAGGTTTCTTTTAGGAATTTATGTAGAACTATTTGTCGAAGAAAATCGTATTGCGCGTTGATTTATTTTAAATATGTATTTTAATTTATAAATATCTTTAAATCGATTATTAAAATATTTAAACTCATCTACTATGAATCATAAATTTTAGTTGGTTCAGTGCAATGACTTATATATTATTTCTCTAGACCGGCAAACTGACCAATATTCCATATAGTAATATACGTCCGCGGAGGAATATATCTATATCGATAATCAATACGATATTCATGGGAGTTATTAATGTATTTCAATTATATACGGTAATAATTTCGTTTTAAAGAGGGAATTCAATCAATATATAATGATCAAAAGTCTATTAAAATATACAATATCGATTGAATACCCTCTTTAAAACGAAACTAATACCGCATATAATTGAAATGCGCTCTGGACGTTTTTTTGATCAGATTGCCGGTCTAGATAAATAATATTTAAGTCAATGGTTCAGTGCCTTAATATTTTAAGCATTGAAATTTTCCTGAAAAATAGATTATTTTACCCCAGCTTTTGATGTTTATACAATATTATAATTCTATTCAAATTACCGCGTCTTCTTTGGACAGCTTGTCGGTGTCTTATTGTTGCGGGCAAAGCTATTGGGGAACCCGTGGTAAAGCTGGGACCATTTGCCATGACGTCACAAGAGGAAATCGAACAGGTCAGATTATATCTTTAGGTAATCCGAAATGATGTCAAAAGTTTGAACTTTGAATTCGTTATATCCATAGCGGCATACATCAACAAAAACAAAATTCAAATTTATTTGAAAACACTGTTGCAAATATGGACGATTTGAAAATTTAGTTTAATTATTGATTTTTCAAATCATTAGATTTAACCTTGATAATTAATTATTTGGGAATCGACATCCGAATATGGATATTTCGAGGATCTATCCATGACTTAAACCCCCAGCTGATTGCTCTCTGTGTAAACAGGCTCTGAGCGACTATCAGTCAGGCCTCATGGGCTCCTTGCCCGGCACCGAAGAGCGTGTTCGTCAGAACGAGGCTGCTATCGCACTGGGGAAGACGCGGCACAAAGATCACGCCTCTACCAACACCGAGGCAGACCACGGGGACGTCTAGGCTCTCTTCTTGGTTGATTTTGGGGGATCTTATTATTATAATTATAGGATATCTTTTATACTGAACTCCTAGACCACATTGTCACAATTTTGAAGACACAAGTTTTCAATTATTGATTATGTGTTTAAAACCAAAACATTTCCTCATTCGAACTTTCCACAATGTTATAATATAATGCCAGCAACCCACTTCAAAATATAATCTTCTCTTTTGAGAATCTTCTTTATTAAAAGAAGGCACACTGCCATGTCATTCAAGTGTGTTGTTGGTCTTTCGACGATTTTAATATTTGACATTTGTTTCAAATCGTTGACAGGCTGGCAGTAACACTTTTTTCTTCGTGTATTTTATGTTTGTTTTGAATCTTATCTCTTTACTTTTTCTGCGGTGCATTTTCCACGTGTTCTGCCCTATTGTTATTAGTTGCTATGCGTTTATGTCGTCTTGTTTTTACTTATTTATTTATTTTTGTTTATAGAAAGCGATAATTGAAGCACGTATATTACTTTGAATATTTTCTGTTATTTATCTGGTTATTATTCATGATTAAACGGAATTTTCCAATATATTCTTGCTTGTTTTCACTTGATCGTATTTTTTAGTTAATAGTTAAGTGGTAAGTTTGATTATCAGGCTATAGTCAATTTAGCTTCAAATTAGGCACCAAATTTTGTAAATAACTTTTTCCTCATATTATGGAATAGATAAAAAGTTCGTAATTGTAACTCAATTTTCATAGAAATGAACATATTACTCATATTTTCATGCAATTTTTTAATTAAATGTTGCGTATCTTTTCGATCATCGAACTGTTTTCTATAAATTAGAAGCAACATTACATATATAGATCATAATATTTATTATTCGGTTGCATTTAATCATCTGTTTCTACCCCAGTTTTAGAGCTACAAAATAGGCCAAATAGACAAATTAAACTATTTTCAAATGTATCTGAAAAGCTTTTCGTAATTATTCAGATGTAAATATTCAATGCATGATCTTAATATAAATTAGTTTTGGAATCTACAAAAATCTCAATATTTAAATTATGTATTAGTTTCGATGTATAAATTTAGAATTTCTCTATTGTATTGATTTTTTATACTTTAATCTGAATTACTGCCAGTCTAGAGATTAGTTAGATATTTATGGTTTATATTAAGTGATTTATAACAAAATTTATCTTGATAAACTTTTTATTCATTGACCTATATATCATTAATCTAGATCGGCAAACTGCCTGAAAATTCCACCAGAGCGGATTTCAATTATATACGATAATTGTTTCGTTTTAAAGAGAGAATTGGATGAATATATCTAAAATTCCTAAAAAACTAAATTAATTACCCTATATAATTTGAATCCATGTTTAACATCCATGAATTTGGTATTGATCATAGATATATTCCTCCGCTGACGCTTATTACTATTAAATATTGATCAGTTTTCCGGTCTAGATAAATTAATAATATATATAGGTCAATGGGGTCAATAAACCTGTGTCTGATTGTAATATTAATTGAACCGTTTTTAAACCTGCAAAGTCCTCACGTAGGGTGTCCACCTTTTCACCCAGGTTAGATGTTTGAACAATTGGAGACCGGCCTCTCCTTTCTCCAAACCTTCATTGTGGTCTACTATCGAGCCAACATATTCTTCGGGTTCCTGATGTCTCTCGTCTTCCTCTGTAGAGGGGAATCTCTTCCTCTTATAGTCAAAGACCTCTTCTTGTTTGGCAAGTACAGCGTCTCGGCTAAGGCTAGGAGTATTATCCGATATACAGATGTGCCAAAACAGTGGGTGCACCTTCTAACTTTAATTTTAATTGTAAATTATAACGCGATCATATGAATACAATACTAATGCCTTTTTTAGTATAGTGAAAATTTGTAACCAAAATAATAATCAATTCTCATAGTTATTGATTAAATGTCTGAAATACAGGGGTGTAGCCAGGGGGGGGGTGCGAATGACCCCCACAGAGGACTGAGTTCCGCTTTTAGAAAACGAAAAAAATTATATACATAGTTAACTAATTATTAACAAGATAAGATATGATTGAATGTAGTAGTAAATGTTTGAAGTGAGAATTATTAAATGTTATATACCTTAATTTGAGTTAGTATTATACATAAAGCAACAGAAATTATCTATTGTCACCCCTATTACATGGATCATTACATAATAATTAAACTTGGATATAATCAAGGACCTATCCGGGGGAAGGGGGTATCTGTTGGAATAACCACGTTCTTTGAGTAGTGTAACCGAAGCTACTCTAATACAGTGTTGGTATAGCGCTTGCTTAAATTTCATCTTTCTGTCAAATTTGGCATTAAATTGTCAGTCACATTTTTTCCAACGGACATTTTCGGTGTATACCAGCCATTGGTTCTTGATGATTTAGAAGGCTTAGGGAAGAGCAATGGAGATCCATAATGGAGATACATATCTCATGCCACTAATGGGCATTCGTCTTTGGATGATGGGTTTTCGTACATACGAGCTTCCTTAGCATCTTCGAAATCTTTTGCCCTTAAAGAAACTTTAGCATTTTTGATAGTAGTTCGTGATTTAAACGAATATAACGTTTGCCAGTGGATGATGTTTCAGCCACAAAACTTGACTTATTAAGATGGGGCAATGTTTCACGACCTCTCAAGCAAAAAATTATACAATATTGGAAATAATTTCTAATTGTAAAATTTCTGGAGTTCACCGATCAAAATAGTGACGTAATTTGATCATGTCTGATTGTTCTATTGCGAAATATTTTTTCGACTTTGGCAGATTAGATTTTGTTGAATTTGGTAATCATTGTTTTGAGCATAGGATTTGCTTGATTAAAGTCAGGATCACCTATTAAATCATGGATGGCTTGTTTAGAGTGAACCAACGATGAAGTTCGAGTTGACCTAATCGTTTATGACATCTTCTGTTATGTCTTCTGAACTTTGGAAATCGTTAAGCATGTCGATGAAACTTGGTGAATGATCTTCCAGATGTCTCTCATTTCATCGTCCATTCAGATACCTGATGTTTGATAGGTATGTTTATTCTCAAAATTAAGAAGAGGTTGTTCGCTCACCATCACCCTGTTGCTAAACAAACTGAATATGTCAACATTATTGATTTTTATATAATTGCACATATTGTTGCACTAAAATGGTAACATAAAAAATTAAATACAACATTATTTCAGAGAATTTTCTAATTGAAAATGAGATAATATTTGCCAGGTTAATAATCAATTAATCCTTCTTTGGATAGGGCTGCCGTAAAGTTTAATGTGTTATTTTATTTACTACTTTAATTTGTTGTTATGGAAACATTTATCAGTTTCTGCAGGAGTAGAGTTGATTTCGTATGAAACAATATTTACAATATATAGATAAGATAATTTATAATAATTAACACATTAAAAATATGGATAGAAACTTGAAATATATTTTTACAGAAAGGCAAAATTATTTTTCTCATTTAAATTTCCTCACACACATTCTACACATTTTTATTTTATGTTGAACAAAACAATTTGAGCAGAAACATTACCGCATTTGATTAGTCGCAAATAACGCAAACACAATTAGGACAATTTTAGCAATATAAAACAGTGGCGAGCGGTGACTATATTATAGTTCGACTATTATATTTCATGTTTTTAATATTTATTGAAAATAATGTAAGTATTGCATGTCAAGAGGTGTCACATGATCAAAAATAATGTATAGGTTCTAAATAACCAATTGACTTCTACAATATCTTCGTCGATCAATAATATTGATTTTTAAATTGAATCTATAGATATGTTTATAGAAATTGTATTTTTAATAGAACGGCTGCATTTTGACACAAAAAAAATGTTTAATTAACGAGTGACTCATCTCGACAAGACTCAATTTTCCTTTGTTTTATGACTGCAATTCAAAGGAGTGACATATTGCTGCGTGGTTTTCTTGTAGATGGTTCACCCACTTCTACCTGTTCGGCATGCTGATGACTTCTGCGGCTATCGCGCTGCTCCAGCTGGGTCTTTGGAAGATCCCTGTGGACAGGAGTAAGTTGTTCTGCCTACTTGACAACGTTTCTGAGGTTGAGTACAGGGACTAATCATAATTATAAAAGTAAAAAGGTGACAATTAACTCCAAAATATTTTAATTTAAATGTACTACAATTTCATCGTATTCATATTCGGAACTAACCAGGTTGACAGAGCTGTAGAAGCAGGTGCGACATTTTTGTCACAACTTTTCAGGAGAATAAGTTACGCCTATCTGAAATTGATTGTTTACGCCGGGTTTTTATTGTATGTACACCCCACCCTCTTCCTTAATCTTTGGTCGTACGGTATCACTTTTTCAAACGCTGCTACGGCGCTGGATAACGATAATTATTCAAAAATTAGTTTAAAAATTTCAAATATAAAGTGTATCCAAGGGTTTCTAAATAGTCCTTGGTGTATCGTGATTATGAGCGTATTTTTAAATAATTTAAAAATAAGCATTCTATGCATTAGGTATTACAATATCTATGCTTGTGATAAGTCTTTTAATAACATGTATAATATGTATGGTTGTATATATTGATTTTGTGAATATCTGGTCAAATGGTTACTGAATAATGACATTTTCTAGCAAAAATGCATTTTTATATCGAAACTCAACGCCGAAATGGAGTTAACACAACTAAAATAAATTAATTAATAGCCACTGTATGCGGACGAAGGATACCGTTAATCTTCGTCGGGTGTAGATAAATAAATAATTGATTAATTCAACTTGTTACTTCGATGTTTTTAAAAAAAATTATTGATTATTGTAATGTATATTATCATGAATCAACATTTGTCTTTCACAATTTGTTGTCTATTTATTTATTAATTTACTAATTAATATCGGTATGTCTATAAATGACTAAGCATCAATTACCTATACCTGACAACTTTTGATCTTTTGGTCTATTAAGAGTATCGTTTATAAACAGGTGTGTTGACTATAAATAATTCAATACTGTTTTGCATAATATTTCAAACAATACTTCCTTTCTCATGTAGAACTATTACAGTTGAGTAGAACATTTTCGATATAGTATCCTTAGAAGCTTACTTGCTACAACTTTCTCTCTTTCCTGCAATTGATTGATTAAAAACGTGATGATCCTCGGCCAACCTAGTCAAACAACACTGCTGAAGTCAACTCTCTGTGATTAATCAATTCTTTCTACGATTCATTTTACGGATCAGCTGTCTTCTTTATTTCTTATATGATACCCGAAATCCTCACGCAATAATTCTCAGCAATAATATTCTACTTATTTCTAGGTTGTTATCAAGATTGTAAGCATTTAAATGAAATTGGTCGTTTGAATTTGATCTCCATTTGAAAAATGTTTTGAATCTGACCTAAATTGTATCTGTTTAAAAGAAATTGAATGTGCGCAAAAGTTATTGCTCCAGATTTTGTATATGATGTTGAGCTACAAATTTAAACACTTCTTTTACAATCAGTTATTTTAGATCGGCTATGTTAGATATGTTAAATATGTTTAGTCCTTATTTTCTTCTATATAGCTATTGAACATATAATACCATAGACATTACACTATAACTATAACAATAACAATACCTATAAATATATCTATGCACTTTATATTTGCAAATTTTGTAACAAATATAATATAATATTATTACTATAATTATTGGATTAATTTAATTGAAATAATTTTGCATTATTCAAGTTTTGCTTTAAATTTTTTCTAATTTTATTTTCTTCATTTTTGAATATTGAAATCATTAATTTAATTAATCACATTTAATTAGTTTTATTTAATTTGAATCATCCCATTTTTTTTATTTTAATAGTTTTCTATAATATTGTAATTTTGTATTATAATCTGAGAAATATTTTCTGTCAGTTTTCGTTCAAATTTTTGATTTGATTTGATTGATATAAATTTTAATTATTGTTCATTTGATCGTGATAATCTTACTTTCCGGGATATTGATATTTAATTTCAATAATTCCGGGTGGTAGATAAACAATTATTATTTCAGGGAGTTATATTTTAAACCAGTAATTTTCTTAAGCATAGCTATTTATGTATTTGTTGGGTTGTATTTAGAGTCAGTCATTGACTCTGATTTTGAGATTATTTAATAAAGCATTTTGGTCAGCGATTTCCGTAATTTTTAAATTAAACTCTCAACAGGTGTTTCATTGTGTTTTTAGGTATTTAAAACATAATACGTCTCTAAAATCATGCCTACTAATTCACTTTTTCAAATCATTTCCCTATTTTTAATATTGATCTACTTTAAACTGATAGTAGTTGTCCAATCAAACCTAATTAAGACTTTCCGAATGGTTATTAATAACTAGAGTAAATAATTCAGGTATCTTAACAGCTAACCATTTTCCTATTTTTTTTATTCTTTTTTTAAGTTATACTACTTATGTGTAGTATACAAATAAATTACCGTATTTCTGGTAAATATTTGGGATTTCAAAGTTTTTCAAATTTTATTAAGTATATGAATCAATTTATTTTAAGATTGGCCTACTCTGATGACAGTACTCTGTCTACTCTTCCTGCAAGTTTCTCGACGCTACTACGAGTGCCGGTGTGTGAGTATTTTCTCCGCAGGAACAATGAACGCCTACCTCTACTTTGTGGGAATGTTTTTCTACTCCTCGATGACTTACATATTTTTTCTGGACGCCGGACACATGTGTAGGTGGTACTTAAGTACAGTTCGCTACTATAAAGATGCTAATAAGTATATTAAATGGAAATAATTCTGAGGCGATTAATGCCACATCTCGATTAATTTCGGGCCTTTGGCTTGTATCAGATAATTTTAAGTGTGCTAATTTTACGCAAGTTCTTAATCATGATTTATGCACACAGAATTAGTTCAGACACCCCTAGATCCGATTTTATCTTAGTGTTAAGTCTATATTTCATATGAATTGTGAGATTTTTTATTATTTTAAAGAGTTATGAAATTTAGAAAATCACGTGTTGACTGATTGACTCGACAAGTAGTATAGTCTGCGTTTTGTCTCTTTATTCAGACGAGTGGACTTGTTTTCAACTGATGGGCTTCATAACTGTCTGCCTCAGTATCCAATACCTTCAATTCCAGGTCTCTTTGTCTCTGGCACGTTTGCGACGCACGGATAAAGGTAAGAAACTTTCTCTATCTCCCTGCATCGATGTTCTCTGAGATAAATGTTCTTTAATTAATAAAAGTTTCTTTAAATCTGATCCAGCTGTCAAATGATGAATTAGGCCAGCCTCGACCATAATTTATCTTGACTATCGGGTTATATTTTGTTTTACAATCTTCAAATTATATGCATCAGAACTATACACAACTTCAAATTATATATTTGACCTGAAAATGTAGAATTAGGAAACTATTCTCTTACAAAATGGCTTCCGACAACTCCTATGAAGGTCTTATCTCTTTCCTGTTCACAGGCACGGTGGCCCACACTAAACACGTCATTCCTCAAGAGGGCCTATTTCAACTGGTCTCTTCGCCCCACTACCTGCTGGAAATCCTCATCTACACCCTTTTTCTGTGTATGCTGGGTCCTCGTTGCTTCTACTACCTGCACATCTATGGCTTCATCATTGCTAACCAATTGCTATGCAGTATCACCGCCCACGCTTGGTACAAGAAGGAATTCCCCCAATATCCACCCCAAAGAAAGGCGCTTATTCCCTATGTATTTTAACTTCTGCAATTTTTTAAATATAAATTCTTACCTTGATTACCTACTCTAGTTAATTCTCTTAGAAATTATATTTTTGGTGATAGTCAAATGAATTCTTAGCAAATCGCAATTATTCCGTGCTGTGTAAATGTATGGCTTAATATATGTGTGAAGTCCATATTTTGAGGGTCTTATTTATACGTCTGGTGTCCGATATTTGACCCCAGTTTGTCTTTTCTACCTAGGTATGAGGAGATGTTTCCTAAAGTTGATAGATTTTTATGTTGTATTTTTTGATATTTACAGAAGTTCATATGTGTATTTTATGTCTACTTTTTATATTATTATGTTTATAAATATATTCCTCATTTCATGTAATATAGAACATATATGGTTTCATGTTATTATTTAATTTTGAAACTCACCGAAACATACATCATTGTCGATGAATTCTAGTTAATGTTTTGTATTTTCACTTCTCTCTCTCTCTTTGTTTGTTATTTATTGAATTTTTTTAGGTCCGGACAAGTATATATCTGATGAATTATTTGTTTTGTCAACTTTTAATCTTTGTATACTTTTATAACAGCTTTTGATCGAATATCTTATTAGTGTACATTTAATATATCTATTTCAAAATTTTCATGTGCAAATTGTTTTTTATATACTATTAATATACTATTTGATATAATTAGAATTTTATATTCGCGACAATATTTATAAATAGTGTAAAAGTGCAATGTATGTAATTGGAAATATAAACAACAATGTCAGACATTGCTTTTGAAAACCGAGAATCGATCGATATTTTAAATAATAAGTTTGTAATCTATATTGTGAGTTAACCATATATAAATTTATAAAATAGTAACTAACGTAACAATAGATAATAGTAACAACTTAATAATAGATAACAAAAAAAGAAAACGTAGTCGATTCAAATAAATTTTAAAATCTGAACGTAATAATAATAATTTTGCAAAACAAAATAAATTATGACTTGATCGTTTGAAAAGGAAATAGGCAGCTTATTGCAGTAACATTTTTTATTGTTAAAGTTTTTAAAATAATCTTGTAAAATTACTTATTCGAAAGAGTATTGTAATAATCGATAAATTATACATATCAGCAAAAGTTATGTCAGTAAATTTGCTAATTCAATAACTGAATATTATTACATAGTTGTTTATCTATAGTATCAGTAAAAGTGTTGTCAGATCAGAATTAAGAAAGACTGCTTGATTTCTGGCAAATTCCTGGACGAAGATATCAGGGTAGATAAATAACAAAAATATTAGTACGTATTTATGCATAAATACATAAATTATAGTATTATGTAGATCAGTTAAAGATTATAAGATAGCTAAAATGGCTAGGCGTACAACATTCTGTTGATGTAAGTTTTACAATTGTTATTGGTCAGAGTACGAATTCGGTAGTTGTAGTTCCTGGATCTTAGTCCATATGTTTATGAGTGTTTTTGGATGGGAGCAGTTGATGTTGAATGCGCTCCGGATTGGACAGTATTTTGTTGAATAATCTGCAACTGTGGTTCGCTTTTCGAAGTCGGTGTTTGGCCTGCAGAATCCATATCTGATGCTTCGCTTTACAAAATTGCTGAGCCGTTGAATATCTTCCTTGTTGGCGAAGCCTTTCCATTTTAATTGGATCCCGTAAAGCAATCTGCTTATTATGTATGCTTCGTAACATAAGAAGAGGTTCTCCTTGTCCATTCCATGTTGTTTAAATATTTTCATAGCGTAAATGGAGCTGCAACGCATCTCTGTATTACGTTATCAATGTGTGATGCCCTTTTTAGTTTGGATGTCATTGTAATACCGAGCATATGTATATTGATTGACTCAACGCGTTTTATGCGGGAACTGTTGGCAGTAAGTTGGTGTACCTTGGCTTGAAGAAGACAATTTCCTTATACTTTGATTCGTTAATCATCAAATTGTTTGTTTTTGCCAAGGTTCTGATATTTTCCAGTTCTTTATTAGTTTTATCATGTTTGATTGTGCAATAGTTAGAGTACTTTATCGTGGTATTATTGCTGTTTACCGGCTTAAGATCTGAATGCGGTTGGGCCAATTGCGGAACCCTGGATGACACCGGCGTTGATAGTCTTTACAGTAGAC
>JAUZNC010010373.1:0-31247 GCA_034780395.1 Vannuccia rotundouncinata | reverse complement strand
TCCCATTTATTCAAATAAACACCTATCTATCTATCTATCTATCTATCTATCTATCTATCTATCTATCTATCTATCTAGAGAATGCTATTGATTAAGTTCTTCGAAAAACGTTCCCGTTAAAAAGAATTTAAAGTATTTATTTATTTACATAATATATTGAAAACATTGCTTTGTATGCATCGTATTTGGAGTTAACATTGGCTATTATTTTACCCATCACAATGTTTTCAAATGAATGTTTTGATTTAAATCGTATTTTAATTTGGTTAAATTTTAAATTAATTACATTAATCTTCATAGAATCTTAATTAGACGTCAGACTTAATCAAGCTACTCACTTTTATTTGGTTTGTGTTAGAAAAATGGAAATGTATTAATAGATTTAAAAAACATTGCATCGTAAAAATATTTCAATCAAGAAAAGTTTTATTTAACAACTTCGACTGCAAGAAAGAAAATCTAAAATTTAAATTATTTTGGGTTATCTGCTCAAATTTCTTGACTGCTCCAGATACTTCTTCATTATAATTTTAGTTATCGGACATCGTGTGCCGAGAAAAACCTCTATTCAACTTTAAGATTTTTAAATATTGTTCTTCCCTTTGTCCCGAAACACAGGGATCCGACTTCACAAACCCAGGAGACACTAAGTGGTGATATTTTGAGGCAGAAACTATTCTAGTCGACCTGAATAGAATCTATTTAAATTAACCTGGGAGATTTTTTTATTAATGTTAAAATTATTTTTACCTTTAAATAAATAAATAAAAGTTATGGAAATTTTGCGTTATCAATATAAATTTTAAATAATATTTAAAAAATATTGAAATAGTTACATATGAATAGTTAAAATATATTCGAAATCAATTTCACCCGAAGAAACATTTGTTGAAAAATTAGTAATAATTAAAAAACACGAAAATACACATGAAACTCATATTTTTTATACATAAAAACAATATTATGATATAAAATACAGTTAATTCCATATTCAAGTGCAATTTTATACACCAATGAAATATTAAATATACACCATAGGTTTTGACTTCAAATAATGTTTCTTTTCAATATATAATTAAATCTAAAACGTTTTCTTAAAGATTTCTAAATCTTTCCATTTTGATTAGTTTTAAAATTACTTTTAAAATAGGAATCCTTTACAATTATCCTAAGAGATATTTAGATATTTATTTAGATATATTTATTTCTAAAGTGTTTCCTAAATCATTTTTAATATTTATGATTAAGTCTCATGTTTTCATATTTATTAATTGAACAATTTGTACAAAATAAAAGCCTTACTTTCTGAACACTGTCTTGTTATGTCACGAGAAAATACAAGCACGTGCAATACACTCAGACATATATTGCTTACATTTGTCATTCTATTAAAATAAATGAATACGAATAATAGTACTGACCTTTGACAGCACTTTGAGGACGTGTGTAAACGAGTCTTCTACGATACACGGGGTGGATTTATAGAGGTGCTCGTGTGGCACATTTTGTGGATACGATCGAAGCCACACAGACATGAGTGAACTTCGTGTTCATTAAAACATGAAATAACCACTGAATGAGATTAGATGTTTGGATTGTTGCTCTTTATTACATGTTTAACTAAATAGAGTGTTTTTGTAAATATTGTCAGTACTATATTTGATTGATTCTATAAGATTCTGAACAAATTTTCATTTATGGAGCCAGAAGACATAGCCGGGGGATATGACACGGGCGAAATCTTTCCCGATGCCTGGGGATACAGAGAATATTTTAGTCCTTTATTTGTAAGTTGACATAAAATTATAATTAAAACAATACTTTACTAATTAATTATTTGACATAAAAAAGGTTATCAGGAATTGGAGTAAAGAACGTTGATGTAATAAGTAAACTTTTAAAAATAAAGGAAATTAATTGAATATAAATTTCTGCCTTGAAATAATAAATTAATGAATGAAAATTGGTTTATGAAAAAGTGCAATTTTAAAATCAAATAAATATATAACTCCAACACATTATCAACTAAATAGATTTGATTAATATCTATATTTATTTATAGGTCATACCGCTAAAACCCAGCGGCAGCATATATTAACTTTATAACAAATAATTATTTGTCTATGTTTTGAAATTTGGTCGCATTTTTATTTAGCCATAAAAATATTATTATGTCTGTTAAATTTAAAAATTTAAATTTAATATAAAAAATCGATCGATAGCAAGAGTTTGCTATATTTTCCTTTTACTTCGAAGTTTGCAACATTTGTTATTTATGGAATGTACTAAAGAAAAAGTATATTTTTTGATAGAAAGTGCCCGCAGAAACGATATGAATGCGTCGGAAATTTATGATTTCATTAATACAGCGTGGCCTAATGAGTGCTTGTCAGTGTCACAAATTCGAGCCGTATGCAAGCAATTTCGAGAAGGACGAGACAGCTCTTCAAAATAAATGTATTCACATATTAATCAAATTTTGATTCAAAATGTAACGTGCAGTATGTACTTCGCCTACAAAAAATATTTGCATTTATTTTGTATAGCATGAGTTACTGTTATATGTACACTATCACATGTATGGAGGAATCAGTTTCTAGTAAATATACCAATTAAAACTAAATCTGTTAACATTTGAATAAAATTGGTTACACAATTATAACGTCCTATAACGTATATTGATATAACGGTTAACTTTCAAGGGATTTATAATATATGTAATTAATAATTAAGTGCTCTTTTAATATTTTATTATGTGTTAAAAATTATTTGGGAATTGAGAATATGACAATTTAATACGTATATTTACACACAAGATGTATAAACGTATATAAAGAACTGTGTAATACAATATAATATACATTAATGAAATTCATATTTTATCATCAAAATTTATGATTATTTTAGGTTCAAAAGTTCCAAAAGAATGCTTTTTAAATTGTCTATGTAAATCTTTTGATTGTGGAAAAAATCGGTTGAATTATACAGTATTATATAGGTACCAATTTTAATGTTTTTATTTTATTTATTTATTCCATATTTCAAGTTGTATATTTATATATAACATATGAAAATGAAGAATAATTATTCCCTTAATAACATACAATAAAAATATCAAATAAAATTAGAAAATGGAACTATACGTAGGAAATATTTATATATAATTAATTATTTATTTTAAATTTTGAGGAACTTTATACGTTATTACAAAAATACATATACACATCTTCACTGTTTATTATTAAATTATAACAAATATACTTAATATATACGCACAAATTATTATTATTCATAAAAAACGTATAATAATTAACTTTCAGCGTAGAATTGACTGTACATGAGATACTAAGATAATTGACAAATTAAAATGTTATAATTATATTTATAAATATATACCTTCCAGGGTCGATTGTTCATTTCAACGGCATTTGGAACAAACGAATTGTCAACCCTTTTAGTTTACAGGTGCAGGGTATTTTTTGAAAAACAACATATAGAACTGAAAAATAACTGCTATTATAAAATAAAAATTATGTTACCAAAAGTTGAATATTAACACTTGAAATTTACAAATGAACTTTATGTAAAAACTATGAACATAATGTTCATAGTTTCTGAACTTTTTGGCAACGCTTAAAATACAATTAGGAACCGGAATCAATCGCTCTTTTCGCAATGTTACTAGCTAAAATGAGAAAGGGAAAGATTATCATGGACTAAGAATTATATATTTTGAAGTGTTTGACGGAACTAACTGTCGTGCAAATGATTTACAAATGATTTACAAATAAAAGATTATTCTGGAAAAAAAACTTGTTAACAAATCATTCGGTGTTATTTTCCAATTATAATTTAAATATATGACACTATAAAATCCGAAACATTAGGCAGCATTGCAGATTATATAATATATTGATCCAATATACATTTACATAAGCGTTCCAATTCTTCTGAATTCCATCCCCTACTTGTGAAATAATTCCAATGTTTGTAACCCCATCCACTACTTCTGAACAATATCTGATACTTCTGATCACGATCCTATACTTATGCATGAACACATTTCTATGTTTTTATACCAACCAATACTACTGAACACCATGATAATACTTGTAAACAAATTTAAATGCTTTTAAACCATTTTAAACCACTGTGCAAAAAAAATCATCCAAACTTCTTAAAACCATTCTTTAATAATCTACAATATTTTAAAAATAAATTAGAATGTAATCTAATTTAATTTCATCACCTTACATTTCTGGAATTCAACTTATACTTCTTTAAACAGTCTGATACATCTAAACATCATACAAATTTTGTAAACACCGTTAATATTTTAAATAAACTTTCATTACTTCGGAATGGATTACAATGCTGGAAATCACAGTCCAATACTTCCGAACATCATTCATTTCTTCTGAATATCATCACTGCCATTTTCAACATCAGGAAACGATATTCAGCTACAATTTTTACTCAAACTATAGCTTAATTGATAAATAGTCGTTTGAGCAATTTTTATTCAAAAAATGAATATTTGAAGTGACCGGGTATATTCTTATAAAAAGAATGCGCATGCAATTATTTGTGTAGACAATCTACCAGATGACGACAAAAACAAACGGGTATTGAAGCTACTAGACGATAAGTACATCGAAGTAGCACGACAACAGTTCAAATACCTTCCTCCTCTTCTACTTCATGCTGAAGATAATAATAATAATAATTTATTTATTTTACATGAATTTACATGAACAAATAAATAGGGTCCAGCAGGTATACAGGATACGCTGATGCTGGCAAACATTGCAGCTACAAGGCAAACATCTACACAATCGACCTGTAGCACTTCCAGATAATGCAAGAGTTGGAGGAAGAGAGACCAGACTAATTGTTCTGGAAGTTGTTAAAGGGTTGGCTTCTTTAAGAAGGACTTACAAATATTTACAGACATACCCTCGCCCCGAATAATCGAGCAGATGCTGATCAGAGCGATAAATATACGCAGGACGGACTGAGACGGAGCAGGGATGGCACTGAAACATTGCTCTTCTTTTTAACAGTATCAATGATCAGACGTACATGAAGCCATCCATCTTAAGTATTAATACAAACTATATTTGGGACACAACCTTCAGCCAGACTATTCTGAAAAGGGAAGGCAAATTTTATGAATATCGACAAGGACGATGAAGAATACTGGGCAGCTGTAGATGTATTTGAGCATAACAAGGAATCTAACACCGATAATTATAAACATCATATGAAAAGAACATTTTTATTTGAAATTAATATATTTAGTTAACAGAAATTTACATAGAAGTTTTACACAGATTTACATTTCCCACAGGTCTTTGGACAGTACATTATAGAATAATCTTTTCTTTTACAATGTCCTTTTATCTTGTTTATAAAACAAGACCTATTTGGATATTCTGTGCAGTCATCCGGAACATCTATTTCAAATACGAAAAAAAAATAATTTGATTTAAAATGAATTTAATTTTTATACATTTTAACACAAACATATATTGTCATATTATATCATGCTATATATTATGATTAGGACATTGTTTGCTTTTCCGTTTGCCAATAATTATATAATCTAAATAAAAATTTTGAATTCTCAGTTATGAATTGTATAAAAATATTCAGCCAAATTGGAATCGAGAAAGGAACATTTTAGAGGGCAATTCAAATAAAATATATTATAATCCAATGACCAGCACTACTATGAAGTATTCCCTCCGATTGACTTTTCCACACAAATAAGACAATTGTGGCATTCAATTCAAATTTGAAAAGAGTAGATTCAGAGGTATTTGATTATTAAATTTTAATTTTTTTTGTTGAAAACTCTGATTTTGAGCAAGAAATTATCTGATTTCAAATTGTTAAGAGCTATTAGTGCAATATTTCATTTGGAGAATTGGATTTTACTAAAAAAAATATCTTGATTAAATACAAGTTCTGTAATTTCCCATGAATTTAAACAAGTCAATAACAGATTTCATAAATTTAAATAGCTTTTAGAACTATATTGCGTAAGGATAATACGGTTTTACTTTTACAAACCTAGCTAAACATAGAGATTTTTTATAATTTTATTGGAAAAGCCTTCTTTTAAGTTGAATAGTTGTATTTTAAAATGTTGGAATTTCATTGCATATGGATCAAAAACCCTTGAAAGATAAAATGATGTATTCAGATTTAAGAGACACCCGAGCTTTCGTGAAAAACTGATTCACGTAATCATGGAAGAAAGAAACAGCAAAATGAGAAATTTTTTAAAAACTTATTTCCTGCAAAATAAAAAAGTAGGTAAGTGTTTATGTGTTTAAAATCGTCTCATATATACAAATAAATTGAAGGATTGTGATCATGAGTGTGTTCAATACTTTAATTTATTTGATTAGTTTTTCAAATATCATGTAAAAATGAAACCTATGTATATATATATAGTTCTTAAATAACACGATACGTATCGAAAATAAAGTTTACATTTTAGATATATATTTTAGAGAAAATTTACTAAATTTATTAAGATCAGAATAAAGTTGAAATCAAGTTGAATCAAGTTGAGAGGAAAGAAAATTGTGTTCTAATTAGGAAAAAGAATGATTATATTAGGATGAGTCAAAATTAGTAAAGTATCTTTCACTTGTGGGAAGAGCTAATCTAAGGATTTCTCGTTTACAAGAAAAGAGAGATTTCAAATTAATATATTTTTTAATTCAAAGTTTTTCGTAAAGACACCCATTAACATCTGGAGAAAACAACAGACAAACGGATACTTTTTTCAAAATACAGTAATTCTTCTAATTTCATTAATTCTAAAGTATATAGTAATTTATTATAATATATTTTTTGAATATAATTAATATTTTAAAAAATCCAAAAGATCCTCTCATGATTCAAATTTTAATATGAAGATCACAATATCTTATATAATTAAAGAGTTATCAAAATATTTTCATTTTAATATTACATTTGTATTTGATTTTAACTTACTGCAGAATCCACAAGTGCTTTTGCACATATTTGCTATATTTCCTCGAGAACATAAGAAATCCGTTTCGTTGAAGGGATGGACTCTTTTAGATAGTTGACTATCACAAAAGAAGTCATCTTCCTCACAATACACTAAAACAGAAGTATATACTGAATTATAATAATTTAAATCTAGAAATAAAATGTGTTAAAACAATTAAATAAAAGCAAACATTGCTGGACTTGACTACAAGAACAAAAAAGTAAATTTTGATTCGCTTCTTCATCCACAATTTATTATTACAGTTAATGTTAGGATTTATAACAGTTGTCTCATCAATAGTATCCTAAAAGAGTTGTATTAGAGAGGCATTAGTTTCCCAATTGAACACAATAAATAGTAAGTTTATCAATTTTTATTGAAACTATCGACTTTCAATTTGTTGCGGCATCATGGGAGAAAGTGTTAACTAATATACATTTTAATTACTTTTTTTAATTTATGTTAAATATTTTTATTATCGTTTATATCTGTGAATAAACACATTATAGAATAATTAAATGTAAAATATTTTGATCAAAATAGTTCCCCACAACTTTTCCTATTTTTCTTTTACGGATCCGAACACGCTGACCTGATTAGGCTGAGTCAGCTACTCCTCCATATAAAGACTATTAGCTTTTTTTCCGTACTTGATTAAATTCATTTGATTATATCTACAAATAACACCCGCATCCATTATCCAATATAGGGTATCCTTGCTATGATGGTCTGACAGGAAATGAAATTGTGGTCGCTCTTGCCAAAGCTTACACCTTTCATGATCAAAAATGATTTGAAATACATCGCGACATTAGCAACCATCCTATTACCGAGGTATCAACCCTTCCCTTGCACAAAAAGGTAAGTCGTACAATTTAGTACTTATATGAATGGGCAAGTGCCCCATTGCGACACTAGACCTCCTCAATTGCAGTGCGTGTACCATAACAATTATAGCTTATATTTATTTTTTCATTTATTTATTTATTTATTTATTTATTTATTTATTTATTATTTATTTATATATAATTATATTTTATGTTAAATAACTATCTTTTTTTTATTTGCGCTGCCATGGATCGGTTTCTTTCAATTTTAGACATTCTTGATTTCACTTTTAACATTTCACTTTCATCACATGTCGTCAACTTTTGTAAATTACCATACGAAATACTCTGACAGAGGATAATTTATTTACTTGCTCATACTCATCTGTTAATCCTTGAAAATTAAAATATATATATATATATATACCTGATTTTATATCTTGAGAATTCAGTCTATTGAATAATGTATTTGTGTAATAGATTGATTAAGTTTTTTATTGTTTGCTAGCTGATGACAGATTCTAAAAAAATGTATTATTTTTTATCCATTCGTCCGTGTAGACTACGTTGTTTATTACTATTTGTAAATATTTATTTTATGATTAGCAGATAATATTTATAGTTTTAGAATAATCAAAGAAAAATATAACTAACGTAAACGTAAACTACAATTAAATATTAAAATATTAATCTAACTTACTTTGAGTTGGTGGCCCTGTAATATATTCTATTAAAACGGACAAAACAATCATTAAATCATTAAGTTCTAATTTAATTATTAATTGTTTGATATGTCCTACATATCTGAAAATATCTTAAAATATTTTCTACACTTTGTTTTTATAAGTAAATAATTTAAAATAATTAAATTGTAATTCAAATAATTATGTATATATATATACATTAAATATACATTACTACATATCATTGTTCGGAGGTTGATATATTCTATTTTTCACATTAGATATATTATATATATATATAAATTATTTTTTACTTTTTATTATTGCTTCTAAATTTTAATCCAATTTTATTCAATATTTAGTAAATTGAAGTATAGAAAACTATTATTACTATTATTCTCTTTTATATGACTTATATATTACTTATCTAGACCGGCAAACTGATCAAAAAATCGTCCAGAGATGATTTCAATTATATACGGTATTAGTTTCGTTTTAAAGAGGAGATTTAATCATTATTATCATACAACTTTTAATCAATGAATTGCCTCTTTTAAACGAAACTATTACCGTATATAATATAAATACATTAACTATCATTAATTTCGTATTGATTATGTTCCTCCGCTGACGTTTGCCGGTCTAGATAAATAATATATAATATAATACATTGTGTAATAAATTGCCAATATTATTCTAATTATATACATTTTTCGAATTGAATGCAAATCATCATATTAAGATATAATCCACCGATGACGATGACTCTATGCCATTAAAACAGGACAAGAATGTCTGAATGAAAAACAAATTTCGAATTCGGAGTGTATTTATTATCCAATAACTGGGTTATTTCTCTTTTATTAACCCCAAGAAACAATCTTTTATTTGATTACATTTTAGCGTTAAATTACATTTTATTGAGCGTTGAATTATATTCAAATTTACTATATTTCTATTCTTCTATTGATTAAAAATTCGTATTTTAGTACAACGCTGAAATTAACACTATTGCATAGAGTCATCAATGGATTATATCTAAAATAAAATACCCTCTCGAAATAAATATGTATTCTTTTTTTGTATTTAATTAATATTTGACTGTATATTGACGGTATTGACTGTATTTGACAATTTTGCAATAAATCCAACCATTATAAAAGGCAAAATTCGATAAAAAAACGTGTTATAAGCATTCACAATAAAGTAATTAAACCACAATCTTGTAATATAATTATTTTAGCAACGTAAAACAATAGTTATATGGCCGTACCTTTAGAAAATATATATGTTGCCTTAAACACCCAATCGTTCCCCAATGATTGAATGCGCATAATTGGGATCCAAGTTTGCTTAGTTTTTAAAGAAAATTTCGTTTTAAAATTTGAAAAAAGAGTCTCCATCGATAAAACTCCAGTGAACGGAAGTTTTATAGCATTATTATATTCAAGGTTTATTAGATATAACTCAATTGAAACTTGTCCAGTAGGTTTATCTTCAATCCGCAGAACTACGAGAGCTCCGCCCATTGAAGCCGGAAGTATAATTGGTGAACTGTGCAAATAACCTGAATTTTTTCTTTTTGCGATGCCCATTGTAAACTTCCATACTCCATTTGGTTCGCACATTGTAATTGGACCAAAAAAATGCTTTTCAAGTAATGGATCTGGCTTTTTAAACATTTCCAGCATTCCTAAATAGATCATAATTAAAAAAAAGATTTTTAGATAAATAGATATTTGAATATAATATAATATAATATAATATAATATAACTTTGAATCATTCAGATATATATATATATATAGATTTGTAATGTTAGATTAATTGATATATATTTCATATTTAGATTATGTATATATAATTTTAATTATTATGAGCATATTTTGTATCAAATATTACAATATTCACTCTTTTTTGTAATGTATGAAATAATTTAAATTGAAATATTTATATAAATATATATACTATAATTATGCTTACTAAATTCGTTTTAATAATAATATATAGTTATATATAATTAATATACAGGGTGAGGCAAAAGTCACGCACCAAATATAATAATATTTATTAATATATTATTTTTGACATGTTCAGTTACAATACAATGACGAAATTTAATGTTATTACATGTTCAGTTACAAAACAATGTTCAAACTGCGCACTATTAGCAACGATGCAATGTCTGAGTCTCAAGTCCCAGGCCCCTCGAACATTTCCTAGCATATTGTTTGTGATGTTTGCACATTATGCAGTTATCCTTTCTTTAAACTAATAAATATTTCTTGGTCGATTGTTGTACACCTGCGATTTTAGGTGACCCCAGAGGAAGTAATCCAGTGGATTAAGGTATGGCGATCTCGGAGGCCATGTTACCGGTCCTCATCTTCCAATCCATCAATCTGGAAACTGGTCATCCAAATAAATGCGCACAACTTTTGTGTAATGGGGAAGTGCCCCATCTTGCATGTACCAAACATCAGCAAGATCTAGTGTTGATCTAACGGCTGGAAGAATAGACTCTTGCATATGACTGACCTGTTACGGTCGATTCAAAGAAGAATGGCCCAAACTGTCTTCTCTTCTTTAGTTTTGTTCATATTTGGTGCGGGACTTTTGACTCATTCTACATATATAATATATATAGCCTTAATCTAATTAAGCAAATAGTCCTCAACATTTGTATCATAAAACAGTGTCAAAATTTTAGAAGACATTTTGGACAAGTTTTCATTATTTCATTATTTAAAATCATCATTTATAAATCGATATCTTTAATATATATTGCTATTAATAGGAATTTTTTAAAAGTGTAGATTTTTTATTAATAAAATTGAAATGATTTAATTAGTTTAAATATTAATGATTTTTAGTTGAAACTAGTATGGAACAAGAGTGTCAGATTGGATCAAACAGGAACAAGTATACTGTTTCGTACGTATAGTTTTTGATTTTTTGGGAAATACAGAATTTTGAAACATAAATATATATTATATAACGTTTGCAACATTATTTAAAATGAATTCTACTTACTATTAGTTGGAGGAATTTCATCTTTCAAAAAAACAATAAACATTTTATAATCAGTATATATTAATATGTATAAAATAAATTACATATTTCGTAAAAATCATGTATTTTCATGCACAGACAATAAAATACGAAATAAATTCGCTTTTATTTATATTTTATTTCAAATGTAGATTAAACATAGATTGAAATTTAGATATTTCAATTATGTAAAATTAAATTCTATGACATGAAATAAAAAAAATTGTAGTCTTCAAATATAGAAAATTTTCATAAATTAAAAATATTTCAGACAATTTTAAGCAGTTTGTAAAAACACAAAACATAAATTATTTTTTAGTTGTAATAAAGTGTCTTGTAACACGTATATAATAATCAAAGCATATATTCATATATAGTAAAAGATACATATTTACTCGCTTAAAATCATTATGTGGCAAAAAACAACCTCGTTGTCAAAAATACCCTAGAAAACTTTTTGACAGAAATCGTACGGTCTGCGTTGACAACTATCCGCATGAGAAAACGACTCAGATATGTGGAAGCTGACTTTAAAAAAATAATAAAAAAATTGTTGATATTTGTAACTTTATACTTACGTACCTTCGTACCTTCATAATATATACGTATATAATGTCTATATCATTATGTGAATAATGTGACTTGAAAGTTATACACTTTATATAACTGTAAAATAAGTTTTATTTTGTGTTTTTACAAACTGCATGTAATTTTAGAAATATTTTTAATTCTATGAAGACCCTATTTAATATTTAAAGACCATCATCTTTTATTCAACATGTCATAGAATTTTTTTTCCATATCCTTATTTATCCTTAAAATTAAATACTCAACTATAAGGATGAAAAATTATATTTTTTTATAAACGTATACCTATACCTATGTATGTATATAAAATGCTATGTCCTTTATTGAATATATTATTTTATGAACATTTTTACTACGTATAGTATCTACAAAAATTGAAAACTGAAGGAAGACTGAAGAACAGTAAATTCAGCATGTAAAATACTGATCTCTAAATTATGAAGAAAAAAACATTCAAAAATAATTAATCGTACAGAAGCGAATAAGATCGTACATAGCTGTACATATATTCGAAATATATAGCCGAAGATGTACGCATTTTCGGAACAATTATATGTAGACGCATTTATTTAATGTTTATTATCTATGAATACAAATCAGATTATTTTTACAAAGCGGCAGCTGCCCGTAATATTAATATATTAATGGCCAAACTAGTTATATGTATTTCATTTATATGTTTCGATATTTAATGCCAACGAGCTTGTCTAATACAGAAATATACAAAACATTGTATATACGTCCACGCAAAAAAATTGTGGTTCACATAGAGTAATTATATATAAAGTAGTTTCAACTCTTATTGATTTCATATACATCGAATTGTAATAAAAAGTATAAAAGTATATTTTTATTTTGTTATAAATAAAATTATTTAGGTTTATTGTTTCATATACTGTATTCTAAATGAAAAACATTAATTTAGGTATACGTCAACTATACAAACAAGTTATTTAATATAAATGTTAAAAATCTATAACATAGAATATAAAATAATTGAAAAACGAGAACACTGTTTTTTAGAAAAAACTATTTGTAGGTACGCAAAACTTATTAACTTACTTATACTTGGTGAAAAAATAAATGTTGCTTTTAAAGGCCAATCTTTAATCAATGATTTGGTATTCCAATGAACTTTGCTTGTGAACAACTCCCCAGTAATTGAGATCCACATTTCTTTTGTTTTTAATGAAAACTTAATTTGATGAGATGGAACCACCGTTAAAACTCCATTGAAAGGAAGTCTGATAGGAGTATTATACTCTTCGTTCGGTAAAAATAAATGAATTGAAACTGTTCCATGAGGTTTATTTCTAATCCGCATATATATGAGAGCTCCACCCATTGAAGATGGAAGTATAATTGGTGAACTGTGAAACCAATCCTTAATATATAATCCATTGACACCCATACTGAACTTCCAGGTTCCATTTGGTTCGCATATTATTATAAGATCCCCCGCACGGTCTGGTCTTTTCACCCTTTCCAACATTCCTAAACATATTATAAGTATAAAAGATTACTAAATAATTAAATATATTAAAAATTATTATATATATGGTCTTAATCTAATTAAAAAAATAGTATCCAACTTATTATAAAATAGTGTAAAAAGTTAAAAAAATATTTAATCATGTTTACAATTTAGTAAATTTAAAAAAAGTTAATTTAACACATTTTCTGATATTGTTTATCTATGTTATTATTTCAAATATTTCATCATTCAAAAATCGATTAATGATTATTATTATATCATATTAATATTGAAAATGTTTTAAATATCTATTATTTCAAATGAATTGGTACATCTAATTAATTATTAATGATATTATAGTTGAATCTAATATGGCAAAGTATGTAAGATCGGATCATAGTTATACATATTGTTAAAATACTATATAAGTAAAAAGACTCTATGAATTACTAAACTATATTAATAAAATAAAGTACTTTTAATAATGTTTCGTATTATACTTATATATTGGGTAATTACAAAATTGTTAAGAATTATAAATAATAATAATATAACGATTACAAATTATAAAATTAAAAATTAACATACTTTTCGTTGGAAGAGTGGCCCCTTAAAAAATTGTTGTAATCATTGTATTTTAAAATAAATATAAATAATCGTTACATTATATAGGTGCCTATTCATATCACAGAAATCATTTAAAATACAAATTCTATATTAATGTTTCTATTTTTTAAGAAACCTGGTTTAGACATTTATTGTTAAATTGCATGGTTTGCTCCAAATCATTGTTGACACAAACCCCTTTTCGAAATTAAATCCTCATCACACCAGCAGAAATTTCATTTACTATTTATAATTTTCTAATTTAACAGTGTTAAAAATTTAGTAAATTAATGTATAAAACTAGTATTAAAAAACATAATTTTCTTTTTGCTCATAAGAACGCCTTGAATGTGTAAAAATATTTTTTACAAGTATTTAAATGTTAAAAATACCTATGGAATGTATTTAAATGGTATGAGGTGTGCATCACTCATTAGAGTAGGCGTTTTGAACAAAACATATATATGTATTTTTTCGTTTTACATTGTATACTTTGTAAATTATTTTAAATTAATTATAATATTTCATGTACTTTATTCTGAAAGAACATCGTTTATTTAGGTAATACATTAACTATGCAAATCAAAAATATTATTATTAAATGCTATTGAAAGTGTGTCAATTTGTGTTACTATATATAACAATTAAACAACATAACGTTTTATATATTTTAAAAAACCAATTTGAAGCAACTTACCTATAATTGGTGAAAATTGAAATTTTGCTTTTAAATCCCAATCTCGACCAAATGATTCAATGTGCATAATTGTGATCCATCCACGTTTAGTTGTTAAAGAAAAGGTTGTTTTAGTATTTGAATTCAGCAATATTTTTCCAGTGAAAGGAAGTTTGATAGGATTATTATATTCAAAGTCCAATAGATATAACTGAATTGAAAATTTTCCTTTAGGTCTATCGCCAATCCGCATATATACGAGGGCTCCACCCATGGAAGCGGGAAGTATAATTGCGGAACTGTGCAGCCAACGTGGCTGTTGTCTTCCCCTTTCACTCAAAACGAAGTTCCAGGCACCATTTGGTTCACACATTGTAATTGGACCATGATTAAAATCTTCACTGACCATCTTTTTAGACAAGTCAATCATTTCTAAATAGATCATAAGTATAAATAAGATCAATTACTAGATCATTAGATATTTAATAATATTTTTTTTCTCAATGGTACATAAAGTAGACTTTATACGCTATGGACTAGTCTTTAAAGAAGCGCTTTACATGGATACTTTATGTGTCATCGCGCGACAAGACTTTATGTAAAAATTCTTTTAATAATTACAAATTTTATTATATTTTGTTTTGTTTTGTTTTAAACGCAATATCTATAAAATGGATACATTTATATACCATTAATTTATTCTATATTATATTATTTTTTTCTCCATGGATTTATTATGTACCATGGGGAAAATTGACATACACGAATTGGTAAAGTACATTATGATACTCGAAAAATTTAATTTACTCCTTCGCTTCGCACACTTGGAAATAATATTGTCCTCGTATCCACTTTACCAATTTCATGTCAATATAGTCAATAATATATAATTTACATCATAATTTATAATATAATAATATATGATAATAATAGTAAAAACAACACAACATTTAGATATATATACTAAAATTTAATATACACAATTTAAATTGTTAATTTAAAAGAGTTAATTTAACACATTTTCTGATAATGTTGATAAATGATTAAACATTAACAATTTAAAGTTGAATATAATATTTCAGATTGGAACATAATATAATAAACTTTTGTTAAGATACATAAGTAAAATATTTATGTAAAAAAAGTCACTCTATAAAAAACTAACTATATCATTGTATTGAATAAAGTACTGTTTTTATCATTCCGTATATTTTGGAGTATTGGTTTAGTATAAAATTATTTTTTAAAAAATAGAAAAATCTAACGATTACAAAAATATTATAAGTGAAAATTAACTTACTTTCAGTTGATGGAGTGTACTCTATTATAAGAAAATATTATAATCTATCATTATTTAATTTTTTCATTTTTTAATATATTTACTGAGTATTTAAAATTTACATTTTAACAATATTGTCATTAAATTCTTTGCATTTGTCGACGTTTTTTGTTTTTTTGACTAGGTCACATTTTTCCACATATTTTTATGTTTACGGCCCATTTCGCATAATACCTATTTCGCATAATACCATTATTGATATCCATGGACAGAAAAAACTAATTTGAAGATAATCAACTGCTAGACTATACCATACATATATAATATGTCTCTTTGTAAATTGTGGTATACATACGTAACTATATATTATATACAAGTTAGATAAACATTAACGACATTTATAAGGTAATCTATATTATAATTTAATTAAGACATTTTACATTTTACATATTATATAGTTATAATTTTTTGTAAATTTATTTGTACATTTTCATAGAAGTCCCTAGTCACTTGACTAAACGGATAATTAACAGTTATATTGCATGATATAGGGAATAAAATGATTATTTAAATTTGTGAAAACTCACAATGTGCTGACATTAAACAAGTTTACATTTTCTTGGCGCCTATATCGACTTTTGACTTATTGACCTTAAATGCATCCATCAATGAACTCTAATTATTTTGACACCAGGGTATTAATATCATTGCTTCCATTCGTTACAAGTTTTTCATCTTTGCGTTCAGTAGTATAAGACTTGATTACGTAATCATAGAGTCAAACGGACTTACAATTGTATGGTTAGTGGTCTGAGCATAGCAGACAGTTACCTAATTAATATACCTTTGTGTTTAATCTGTGTTGATTTAGTATTACACACAATACAAAAAAATAATGAATACAATATACATATATATCTGAATGCGTATATTAGGGCAGACATATTTTTTAAGATGGCTGAAGTTCAGGTTGAACTCGTTCCTACGTCTAGAAATGGAAAAGCACTTATTTTAAATAATTTTCATTTTCGAAACATAAAAAAATCCGGCAACAAACAATACTGGCGATGCAACAATTGTCACTGTACAGCAGTCACCGTAGACGTAACGCTAATTTACTGCAAAAGCGTCGAAACTCCAAATACAAGCGCGTTGACGATGGCATACAACGACTAAAACAACGGCACTTCAACGGAGAGCTTGGTCTGTCACAATACTTAGATGCCATTGGATTTCTGCTTCAGTGATGACCATTTAAGTATCGAAACAATTATGTGTTTTCTGTATCTACTTTTCAATTTTAGCCTTTTCTTTTATAATACACCTCTTTTATCTGAATATCAAGTTTTGTTTCACTGTTAATCATGTACACGACTCCTTCCCTTAAAAACTTGAAAACGGCCCTCTTCAGAGTCAATTTATGTTTTATAAAATTTGCCTTATCGACTTCATTTAATTTTTTATTTAGTTAGTTTTATAGGGATAATAATAATATTAGTTACGATTATCTATATACAATGTCCTAATATTTTCATCTGCGCTTTGAAATTGTTCGAATTATATATTTTAAAATTTAAGATTGTTGATGATATTTTTTTATCTGATTATAAATGTTTTTAAGCATGATTTAGTATTGTATTTTTACTATGTAAAAGTTAGTTATATTGCGTTTTGTATACTGATAATAGTTCCGTCGGAAGATAAATATTGTTGGGGGCCTTGCTCATTTATTTTTTATTAATATTTATATATAATTATAAGAATTTTTTGTTTCATTAAGGATTTATGCTTCATTAAGGACTACTATATACTACATCATTAAGGATTCACAATATATAGTTATACACGTGCTATAAGGTCAATAATTCTTATTCTTATAAGTTATAATACAATAGTATAATAGATCTAATCATAATTACTAAGTAAACGATAAATTTATAATATTAGATTTAATATATCAATAAAAGTATGTATGAAACAAATTTACATTTTACTAACATATATTATGCGAAATGGGTTTATGCGAAATGGGTTTTATGCGAAATGGGTTTATGCGAAATGGGTTTATGCGAAATGGGTTTATGCGAAATGTGTGTTTACCATTAGCTGATTGCCAGGTTATTTGTTTGGAAAAATTATGTTTGTGGGTTGAATTAAGGTCAAAGTTAATTTGTCGTCCACGATTGTGTTGGTTTTCCTTGTTAGTTCGTGCTATCTGTTATTGAGTGAAAATATAAATAGCAACAATGGCCACCGATATGATGAATTCCCAGCCATTGCTAGTGAAAGCCATCCACCCTATTTGAAGCTTTTCTCGCATACTGGATGAGTGCAATTTTGACTGGTCCAGGCCAATTAACTATGTGTCCAAGTAGATTTAAGCGTCTGCGTTGACCAGGGTTGTTTATTTGCTTTTTATAGTTTTCAAAGAAGATTTCTCAGAAATACTCTCCAAAGCAAAGGGCTCAACAAAATAAGCAATCACATATATTGATTGTTACATTACATTGTATTAAATATTTATTGACACAATATAAACTCTGTATAGAGACATTATACCTAATTAGAGACACTAAGCAGCATAATATTATCTTAATAACACCCTGCTATTCAAAATAAGAGATGAGTTTCAGAAGAATCATTGTTGGGGCTTTTTCGATGGTAGTTTCTCATTACAACGACATGCTTTTAATATATTCAATATTTGTAATGGTAGTGAATCTATTGAAGTAAAGGGAAATTGGGTATTTAAAACTCGACTAGACTGTTAAAGGATAGTGATTTGAAAAGCGAATTGAATTTTGCAGATTGTATGTTCGTTAGAAAAGTTGAATTAAATTTAGTGAAGAGGCAACAAGTACTTCATTTAAATGTTTGCATTAATGATCTCAACTGTTCGTGTAACATCGAAACAGAACAATGGTTAACATGTTGAAATCACTTTAGCTCAGTGTGGAAAATGGTCCGATCCGATTTGCGAATAAGATAGGTACTCATATGTTTTCAAAAGATGAACGACATTGCGATAATTTAAATGATGAAGAGTTGATGAAAACCACAGACAATTTTGGTTTTACATACCTGTGGGTGCCTCAGTCCATGTTTGAACTCGATGTAAGAAAAATGATTAATTTGGGTAAAAACTGTTTTACAAATATTTTATATTGAAATGTTTAATAATACCTTCAAGAATGTTTTGAAATGGTGGGAGATGTGTATCACGCATAAAGATAGACAAACTTTCTAAATTATACCTGTATATTTTGTTATCAATTAATTTAATTATAATATATTATTTCACGTTTCTGTATTTTAAATGAACAACATTGACTTTTATAAATCATTAACTACAATTCAAACAATTAGGATTTAATATAAATAGTAAAAAGCAATTGAAAGCAAATAATATAGAGCGAGCGACAAGAACCGTCACTCTAAAAAATAGTCGGCAACTAAATTTACACACTATACTAACTATGGCAAGTCATAGTCAGTATTTATCTATGGAGAATGAAGAGCTTATATTAATAATAATTGCATTAATAACTCCCATGAATTTCGTATTGATTATTGATATAGATATATTATAGATTTATAGATATTTTATAGAAATGCTATATATATAGATTAAAACAGTTTCCAGTTTTTATCGCTTTTAGCATAGAGTGAGGGTTCTTGTCACTCGCTCTATATTCTTTGATTGGAAACGTGTTATAAGTTATACCATAAATCAATTAAAACAACAGCAATTTGTATTTATTTTAAACTAAACAAACTAGTTAACTTACTTGCTGAAAAAATAAATAATACATGTAAAGGCCAATCTTGTCCCAATGAGTCGGGTTTCTTATTATTCCATTGAGGCCAATGATAACGTTTCATAATTGGGATCCAGACTTGCTTAACGTTTAAACAAAACTTAATTTTTATTGATGAAACCACCGATAAAACACCAGTGAAAGGAATTTTGATAAGATTATTATATTCAAAGTTCGGTAGTAATAACTCAATTAATACAGGTCCTGTAGTTTCTTTTCTAGTCCGCATATATATGAGAGCTCCACCCATGGTAGGCGGAAGTATAATCGCTGAACTGTGCAACCAACCTGGATTTTTTCTCCCAGCGATACCCATTTTGAACTTCCACACTCCACTTGGGCACATTGTAATTGGACCAATATCATCACCTGCAGGGTCCGGTTTTTTGAACATTTGCATCATCCCTAAACATATTTTAAGGAAAAAAAGATTTCTGATTATTAGATATTTAAATAACAATTAATAATATAAAGAAACATTATTAGAGATTTGTAGTGTTAGATTTGGATACATATTTCTCATTTAGATTTTATTTAAAATAATTCAATATATTAATATGAGTATATTATACATTCACAAAAATTTACGCTCTTTTTGTCATCAAGTATGAAATATTTATATATATATAAATTAGACATCATCTTATTAAGAAAATATTCTTTAAAAAATTTGATTAAATTTCAATTAAATTTTAAAAGGGAAATAAATGTTATCATGTGAACAATTTAGTAAATTATAAATTAGTTAATTAAATACATTTTCTAAAAATGTTCCTATATTATATATATATAATTAATTATTTTTATAAAATATAGATTTATAATTATTCTAATCAATTTAATATTTTATATATATAATTTAGCCTTCCTCTAATTATTTATAATATATATTTCTATTATATATTTCTAATATTTATATAATTATTTTAAATATTACTACAATTAAAAATCGATTTTATTAATATATTATATAATATTAACAGATAACTTGTTAGAAGATTATTCAGAAAATGAAGACAACAAAGTCAAACCTAAAGGACACAAACAAGAACAAACATTATTCTAAGGCTCCCCGGAATTTTAGATTTGAAAACCTCGATAGAGTTCGCATTGATGCATAGCTCGGAAAGTGAATTCTACATAGATGGTGCGCGAGAAGAAAGAATTCATCTAAATTGGAGTTCTGGTGTGTAGCATTAATATCTTCCGAGAGTGACCTTTGGTGATACTTGCTGCAGCAGACAAGTACTCATCCGAGGAGAGGTCTACTAGATCCTTGACTATCTTATACATCATAGCAGTTGAGGCTATTGCTTGACGGTGTTCAAGGCTCTCCAATTCAAGTATCTCCGTGAGTGCTGATCTACGTTGATCGGAGTCTATCTTGTTGACCACACTGTTGACGCATAGTCCAAACTTGGTCGTACGGGGTCTTATAGCAAGAAGACTTTACATGTGGTGAAGGGGCGTACAGATTTTGCCTTAAGGAGGCGCTTGTAGCTGTGGCTTTTTTAGAGATGCTGTTAACATGATGCTTACATGTTCAGTCTATTGTGGATCGTTACCCCTAGGTACTTTGTTTGTGGTTATAACGTTAATTGATGGAGTGTGTGGTCGTGAATTTTGTAGTCGTATTCTAGGATCCTCTTTTTTCATTACTCTTAGAATTTCACAATTTTTATGGTGGAACTTCATTTTTCATATAGATTCCTACTCCTGCAAGATGAGGAAGTCTTCTTGGAGAATTTTTTGATCGCTCTTTGATTTGATTACACGATAGTTTCAATAATAATGATTTGGCGAAGTTGTCAGATTGGATCATAATAAACTATTGGTTAAATATTATTTAAGTAAAACCAGTCCCTCATAAAAAATAAACTATATAAAATTTAAAAATTACTGTTACCCATAGTTTTTGATTTTGGTTGAATTTTTAACATTTTCAAAAACGTAAATGAATATATAAACAAATCAATTTAAACGAAAAATACTTACGTCTAGTTATTAGAGAGTCATCTTTAAAAAAAAAGAGTTTTCCAGTCAGCATATTTCAAAAATATTGTTTCATTATATATATATATATTTATATATTTTTGCATCATTCTAAATACAAATTATATGTGTAATAATGTGTAATATGTATATACAAAATAACATTGACACAATCCAATTTTTGGACTGTCATTCTTACCATCTGTAATTGAATTTTTTGGATGTTTTTATGTTTATCATTTGTATTGTATTAATTTAATTGTAATGAATATTTTGGAAATAAGAGACTTTAAAAGCATATTACCAAAGTTGCATCTTGGTATTCATACTATTCAAACAACATTCTGTTAATACACCCAATATATATTATGTATACATTCTATTACAGTAAAGGGAATGAAAATATTTTAAAACGAGACTGTTTAAGAGTGTTAAAAGATGGAGATCGGGTACATCGAATTGGTTTTGCAAAGTGGATGACCGTTAAAGAAGTTAAAATATATTTGGTGATGAGGCAACACTTCATTTAAATGTTTGCATTAATGGTCACATCTGTTCACGTAACATAGAACGTAGTAATATGGTTAAAATGATGAAATCGACGTCTGAGGACATTGTGAATAATTGTTAAGTCTGAATTGCGAATAAGATATTGCATTTTCAAAAAAGATAACATCTTAATAAGTTATAATGAGGTATCATGTATCTCATCAACTTAAGATGTATTAATATGTACATACACCCATACATATATATACATATATATTTATTTTAGTTTTATCAACATTTATTCGTCTCAGTAAATTTTTTCTCTTGATTTAATTAAAATTTTGAATGGGTAAACATTTTTGTTTGCAATATTTATATTGAAGCATTTAATAACATATTTTGGAATGTTTATAAATGGTGTGAGATGATCAGTCTAGTATCATTCGTCAAGGTAGACAGTTTGAACAATACATATAATATGTTTTCATTTAAATTTGTATATTATACCTGTATAGGTTGTTATAAATAAGTTTCAATAAATAATATTATTTAATGTACTGTATTCTAAATGAACAACATTGATTTAGGTGATACATCCACTATGCGGACAAGCTATTTAATATTTAAATTGAAAAATGCTATGTAATATCATAAAATAATTCAAAAAACTGCACTTTTTACTTTTTATAAAATTATTTGCAACAACGTAAAAACTTATGAAACAGTTAACTTACGTGCACTTGGTGAAAAAATAAATGTTGCTTTTAAAGGCCAATCTTTAATCAATGATTTGGTATTCCAATGAACTTTGCTTGTGAACAACTCCCCAGTAATTGAGATCCACATTTCTTTTGTTTTTAATGAAAACTTAATTTGATGAGATGGAACCACCGTTAAAACTCCATTGAAAGGAAGTCTGATAGGAGTATTATACTCTTCGTTCGGTAAAAATAAATGAATTGAAACTGTTCCATGAGGTTTATTTCTAATCCGCATATATATGAGAGCTCCACCCATTGAAGATGGAAGTATAATTGGTGAACCGTGAAACCAATCCTTAATATATAATCCATCGACACCCATACTGAACTTCCAGGTTCCATTTGGTTCGCATATTATTATAAGATCCCCCGAACGATCTGGTCTTTTCACCCTTTCCAACATTCCTAAACATGCATAAGTATAATAAAAGATTACAAAATTATTAGATATTTACATAATTACATAATTATTTAGGTATATATAGACAATTAAGCAAATATATTTAAACATTTGTATTATAAAATATTGTAAAAGTTCAATTATAAATGTTATTAAATTTAAACAAATTAAAGCATTTTTATAATTTAGAAAATTTTATTCAGTTAATTAAACACATTTTGTGAGATTGTATATTATAATATGATTACTTCAAATATTGCATTATTGAAAAATCTAAATCATTATTATATAATATTAATGAGAGGTAACCATGTTTAACCCTTTAATTAATTTCTACCAGGATTAATTTCTACCACTTTCTACGATTATTTCCTAAATAAAATTTAACTGATACAGCTAGTTTAAATATTAATGATTTTTAGTTGCATCTAATATGGCGAAGTGTGTGTCAGATTGGAACACAATAAAATATCGGTAAAATACTATATTACAAGTAAAAAAGTCTCTATATAAACAACTAAATAAAGTACAGTTTATACTGTTTCTTACAGTTTTTGTTTATTGGTTAATAATACAAATTGTTTAATTAAGAATTTTAAACAATTATAAAACAATTACAAATTATAAAATGTGAACTAACTTACTTTGTGTTGTAGGAGTATCACCTTTTTGTAAAAAAGTATCAAAATCAATGTATTTTAAAATAAATGTTTCATGTTTTATATATAATTACGCATATATATATTATATAAATCATTTTAAATCATCAAATTCTATTCATATTTGTTACAATTTTTTAATGTAACCTGCCAGGGTTCGGAAATGTATTGTTAAATCGCATTATTTGTACTAAATCGATGTAGACACAGTCTCATTTTCGAAATTTTATCCTCAGACATCAGCGGAAATTTCCGCTACTATATTTATAATTTTCTAATTACATAATAATTTATATTTTGGAATATTAAGTTTTAAGTATACTTTTATGACAAATGTTTTTCTTTTTTATTTCGATGTAATAACACTATTGAGTGAGTAGGTAGCAATATTTTTTGCGAATATTAATACTAAAATGTTTAATAAAACTTAATGGAATGTTTTCAACTGGTATGTGGGCCGGTTGCATTACTCATCAATGTAGAAAAAACCACATTGACTTAGGTAAATTGATTTAAGTGATATAAATCAACAATGCAAATAAAAGTAATTATTTAATATTAATGATAATGATAATATGCTATTTTAAGTTTATTATATGTTATACCATATGTATATATTAATTGAAACAAAAACACTTTTGATGGATTTAGTTTAAACTTTAACGTAAAATATATTAACTAGTTAACTTACCTATACTTGCTGTAAACATAAATTCTGCCCTTAAAGGCCAATCTCGACCCAATGATTCAATGCCCATAATAGTTATCCATTTCTGTTTAGTTGTTAAAGAAAACTTTGTTTTGGAATTTGAAACCAGCGATAAAACTCCAATGAGCGGAAGTTTGATGTGATTATTATATTCAAAGTCAATTAGAAATAACTGAATTGAAACAATTCCTACATGTTTATCTTCAATCCGCATATATACGAGAGCTCCACCCATGGAAGCTGGAAGTATAATTGCTGAACTGTGCAGCCAACCTGTCCAAGTTCTTCCTTTGTTACTCAAAACGAATTTCCAGGCACCATATTTTGGTTCACACATTGTAATTGGACCATGATTAAAATCTTCAGGGTCTGTCTTGCTAAACATATCAATCATTTCTAACAAGACGATAAGTAATACATGATTACCAAATAATTATATATTACTAATATATAATGTTATAAATGAATGTAGTAATAATAATTGAAATAAGTACTAGATATTTTAAAATTATCTACCTATTCAAGCCAAATTTTATACTCAACTATATATTTTCTTTCAAAATAAAAAAATTGAAAACAAACATATTTTGATCGGTAATATAAGTATATAAATTGTATGAAAAACACTCAAAAACTCATGTTTCTTCAATTAAATTAAATAATGTAAACATTTTATTATAAAGTTTTTGATGAAATTTATTTACATCTAATATGGAATTTGGACATTAACGCCATGGGTTATCATACCAAACTGCATCAACCAATCAGCATTATATTGACGACTAATGAGGATTAAGTTTGCTAAGTAGGTTCTCAAACTAGCTGACTATTGAAATCTTTTTCGTTTTCCAATTCAATATTGCTACGGTCGCTAAGAATTAATAAGAGATGATACAAGAAAAGATGTATTGCTGTATAGCGCTATTATAGCTATTTTTTAATATTATTTTACTATATTAATTAATTATTATAATTTTATTATATATATAAATAATAATAAATAATAATAAATAAAATTAATATTACAGGAAATCCTTGAAACATCTTTTCAAACCAAATTTAATATTAACATCCTGTCATATGTGACTAATATGATGTACTCAATTGTGAAATTGAAGGTTAAGATATCTACGAATTTAGGTGGTTATAGATATCGATAAGTTTTGGAGAGGAAAGATCTAAAATATCTGTGGATTGTTTTAATAGTTTTTGATTAGAAATTCGAAAAGGATAATATTTTCCAATTTGAAAATATGCAATTAGATTAAAGTTTAGTTAGATTATAGAGCCCCTACGCTAAGGTTGGTTTTAGTTAAAGAAAGATATACGGGGAATAGAGACGATTTAGACTAGGTTGATTTCCTAACTGATTGGGTTTACGGTGTTGAAGCCATAAATATTACTAAAGAGTAATCCTAAAGTATCTGTGAGGGAAATATCAGCACTTGTTTAAATATGTATTTTTAAATATAAATTGTTTAATTTCTCCTAGCGTGTTACTAAAATTCATGTGCCTCATATTTAATGTACCTTTGTTTACTTTTTATACCATTTATATTATAATATGTACCTACAACATACTTTACAGTTGTGCAATGGATTTTATTAATGAATAATTCTATTCCATAAACAGTAAATTCTCCTTCATACATTATTTAGTGATATTTTACTCTGATTCATGTTAAGCGTAAATAAAAAAATTTTATATGCCTTACTTGGAGTTGGTAAATGACAATAGGCTGTTAAGAAAGATAAACATTAACTTTTTAAATAAATGATGATATTATTATAACATGTAAGTTTATAAAAATAAAATATACATTGTTTATTGTTATTAAGAATATTTCATTCATGATTTACAGCTATTTTCTTAATTTTAAAGAATAATTAAATAAAGTTATAACATTATAAAAATATCAACTATTCGAACATTAAACTAATTTACTTTCAGTTGGCGTCCAAAAATACACTATTCAATAAAAAGGAAATACATTATTTTATAGAATTCTTTAAATATAACATATATATATGATATATACTTTCATATAAAGTAATAATGCCAATACAATAAAAGGTTTTTTAATGTTTAAAGTCTTTAAATTTTATTTTATAATCTATAAACTTCATAATATCTTCATAAAGATGTTTTATATAAGTACGTTATTGTTTTAAGTTTTGATATATAATATATTTAGTATATTGCACTCTGTAGCGAAGATATACACTGGACATTTACGCGTCGAAAAGAAGAAAATACTAGTTTATTAATATATCTGCTTATTGTATTTTTATTATAATTTTAAAATATCAAGAAACAAAGATTGCTTACCTTGGTTTTGAGATTTTACTTGTACACAAATCGACATAACAATTACTAAAAGCATATTTGCCATGGTTTTTCTGATGATACAATTACTAATGTATATGAGTGCTAGTTCACAAAAATATTAAATTTTATGGGAACAATTGCTAAGCAAGTGTATGTAATTTGTGATTTAATTTGTAATTCTAATGCATATAACTTCTATGTTGATATCCTGGTATTTGGTATTGCATGATTTAACGTATTGAATGAATTTAAATTCAAAATTAAGATTCTAATAATTTATTGCATATTTATTAATTTCAAAAAACTTTAAATTATTTATAGGATAACATATAGCTACTATTTGAGGGTAATATTTGTTATTTAATATTGCTTGAAAATAGTATATTTTATCTACCAAAACGTATATAAATCAATCATAAAAGCATAGTCAATATCAATGGGCAGTCTATATGAAATATATGTGGTCATGGTATCAATTCTAATTTATTAATTACAAAAATTTAAGCATTACTAAATATAAATATTTAATCTGTTTTATATAATACTATCCGCACTCTTGAAATACTTGCAATATCTATAGACACGTGAAAATATTTCCCGTATTAACAGCCTCTAATGTAATAAAATATTTATCCCACACAATGAAATAAGAACTTATTCAAAAATATCAAATAAACAACCGTCTTTTAATAATACAATTAATTAGAATTAGAGTTAATAATAAAACTTCAAATCATTTAGCAACATTGTCGTCAGTGTTTTCTGTGTTTAAGTTTTTAATTGCTTCTTGAGAGGCCGTAATTGTATTATCGTCAGCTAAAACAATCTCCATATTAAAATATGAATTGTCAATATTCATTGAAAACATTATTAAAAAGTTGCAATAAATGTATTGATTTACAGATACAAATATTCAAATAATTTTAATTCCGTATTCCATAGACGTATTCAATGATCAATGATATTTCTAATTGAAAATATTGAGCCGTATTCAATAGCCATAAAAATACCATTTTTATTTAAACTGTGTACAATAGCAAGTGTGCGAAGCAAGTGTGGGATAAACGGAAATATCATTTATGCCACTATCAATTATACTTTATGGATATGCTAATATAGTGATAATAGAGATGATATTTAAACATGGAAGTTGTTAAGGCATCACAGGAAGGAAGACCATGCAATATTCAATAATAAAACAAAAATACAAAAACATCGATATCCTTTTTGATGGTGTTATAGGTACTCTTAATGTTTATCAGTAATTAATTTTCAGATTAATAATTCTTTCGTTTTTGTATTGATAAATAAACATATTTTAATATATATATATATTTAACAGACTTTTTGGGATAAATACTTTTTTCCCCCATGATACATAAAGTGGACTTTATACGTTATGGACTCGTCTTTAAAGAAGCGCTTTATATGCCATGGACTACTTTATAGACTTCCTAACTTCTTGAATGAATTTAAGTAATAACAAAATATTTAAATTTAAACCAAGCAACTATAGCATTATTTAAATCCCCGCTAAAATTTGGAATGTCGTATGTGTGTCTGTGAAATATCTGTATAGATATTCGAATTTTCTAAATGTTAACTAAATTTAATATCAATTAGAACATCCCACATTTCTGATCTACTCTTTTGTAAATACCAAGAGCATTTAATGATTTTTATCCTGAAACAGATTGAATATCTAAATCACCGAAACATTCTCCCAATAACGTGCAAGATGTAACTCGAATACTATGAATAGTGTATTTAGTAGCCGGCCCAACAAGTTTGCAGATATTTATCATGAATTTTGACATATAGTTTGCTTTTATCCAAAAATACTTTCAACATATTACAAGCATATTTTGTTTGCTTATCCGTGGATATAAGAAGCAATTCATTTTTAATTATCGAGTTAGAACTGAAAGTGGTTTAAATAAAAAAATATTGATTCAAAAGTGGTAGAATACAGTTATACGAACGACAGCTACTTGGTATTAATGAATATATTTTGATAACGAAATTGATTCCTTAATCCCTCGTATAGCTATAGAAATAAAAATATATGTATTATATTTCTATGCTCGTAGCTATCGTATAGCAATATATTATCTATATATTTCTATATTATAGTTACATACAATAGGAATTCAAATTCAAACATTGTTGACCTTAAAAGATATGAAGTATAAAATGATAATATGAATAAAATTAAAGGCAATCAAATATCAGGACTAGATGACATAGAAATAAGTTATTTGGCACTGCTAACAGAAGAAGTAGAAGATAATATTAATTTAAAATTTTTAGGCTTAACTGACCAACAATATTCTGCTTTTAGTGATCTAAATCTGTTCGATGAAGGGACATCCAGAAATTGAACAAATGTTGATTGAAAAAATGAATTCAGAAGAGGAGCAGATGAAAATGCACGTACGAAAGATCAAACAAAAGCAATATGTAAATAAATTCTAAATTTTTTTAGCATCACCGAATCTGCCAAATAATATCGAAAATATGCCAACTAGATATTTATGTCAATATTTTCGTCTTTGGTACAGCAAATTGAAGCGAATCGATGGTGAAGTCTATTCGGCATCTGGTCTCGTATGCATCAGAGCAGCTATTCACAGATATTTGACTAGTGGTACAATAGGTCGGTCGCATGATTAATATAATGCATGATCCTGAATTTAATGCTGCTAATTCGATGTTGAAATGTATGATCGGCAGGCAAATATTTAAATGTAAACAAGACTAACAATTAAGTCAAAAGAACACGTTCTATAGAGAGCAGCGATCTACAAAAAATAAGATCATATTTTTATCGTTCGAATCCACTTATTCTTTAACAAGAGATATTTTGGAACTTGATTTATCATTTTGGTTTTGAGGGAGAGAGTGGATTCGGGGAATTACAAAAGAATATATTATATTTCAAAAAGACTCCGACGAAAGCGTTTTTTTTATCGATTTATTGAGACTGGATGTTGAAAAGAATGTTAAGCCATCAACAAACCTGCAACAATTTGAAAGCCACAAAAATATCGTTCTTTACGCGACTCCCGATCATCCATCAACATGTCCTGTCACTGCAATTCAACTTTATCTTCAGAAAATACCTCCTCCCAATGTCCTATGTTTATTTCCCCGAAACCACTTTTAAAATAGAACAATGCCAACGGTCCACTGATGAATATTGGTACTCTCACAAGCAAGTTCTTGGAAAACATATACTGAATGACATGATGAAGCAGATATCAAGCGATGCTGGTCTAACAAAACAGTACACCAACCATTGTTCCCGAGCTACAGTTCTGACTGAGTAACATAACAAGGGACATTCGGTATCTGACATTCAATGTGTCACTGGCCATAAATGGCCTGATTCTGTACTACGGTACATCAAAAATATTATACCACAGAGGAAATTAAAGTTGTAAAACGATTTATCAATTTAGTATGCATTCCGCCTTTACGTCAAATTCATCAAATTGCAATAAAACTGCTAGTGCGGTCACACTCATTGTATGGTCACACTCAAAAATCTTGTACGAAACATGAATTCAATTCAAGAATAGCGAAATGGGTTAAAGAAATAAATTAGTTGATTGTTCTTGTTTGTTTTCTTAGAGGATATAATAGCATCAGGATACAGCCTAGTAATATATTAAAATTGAGAGTAAAGTAACTATATATATATATATATCTATTCTACTAAACATCATTCTAGAAAAAAAGATTTATCTACTCATAGAATTAAAATTGAAATAATTTTTACACTTTTGTTTCATTAATTGAAAAGGTATGAATATTCACTATTCAAAATCTAAAGTTCAAAAAATGCAGATTGATATGATTGAAATGTATTTTA
>JAUZNC010010362.1:0-22511 GCA_034780395.1 Vannuccia rotundouncinata | reverse complement strand
AACGTCTTTTCGATCTAATAATGTTTTTTAAATGTATAAAACTTGGTATTTTAAAATGTAACTTTCAACTCTACATTTTCTCTGCTGCAAATGTGTTCCGATTTTTGTCGCAAAATTTCCTTTATGCCTTTGCATCAAAATAAATCGAACTATATCTATCATTACACGTTTCTCAAAACCCACATCATCTTTTAGAATTGCTTAACAATGACAAGTTAAAAGCAATAAAATAAATTCGTAACAAATCAACAGTAACAAAATTCAAAGATCTTACCATGAAGACCACCAGAGCTACACAAGTAACCAGAAATGTGACGAAAAATTTGGCCATCATAAAGACGAAATCCGTGGCCGAGTTCACCGCAGTGAGCCGAAGAGACGACTTGGACAGGATCCTATGCGCGGTGCGACCTGACGACAGGAAGTTGGCAGCATCGAGGGCTGATGACGGAGAAGGAGGAAGAGAGATAAAACGAACTTCTTGTCGAGTTATGTTCCTATTTAATGGGAAGAGGAAGTCTTACCGATTATTGAATACGCGGACTTCGTGACGAACTTCAATCCAAAGTTGAGGCAGGCGAGCGGACACACGCAACAGTTGGCCAGACACACGGCACAACACCGGCAACAACTCGGCTGCTTGTTCCTCTCCACGGAGCCCACGACACGCCGGGAAAGCGAGAGGAGGAAGTACCGCGGGAGGCGAACTAGGGGCAGGAGGCAGCCAGCCAGAGCTGCCGAACCGGTGTGCTGGAATATGGTGCGAAGGGTCCACCTGGACTGAGACCATCCTATGGAGGAGGAGTCGGGAGCCGAGTACCAATCTGTCGTCACCCCGGCGAGAATAATTTGTTGGCAGGCAACGATGAATTCGGCGGCCCAGATGAGCGCCCAGAAGTGCACAATAATCAGACCGATTGCCGGCGGCCAGAGGTGGAATTCGATGCAGCCTGTGCTGGGGATGATGTTCGGCGTGGCTGTAGACAGGAGAGCACAAGGATCCGTAGAGCCTTGTTGGAACTGAGCTAGCTGAGGGGGGATCTTACCAATGCTGACAAGGTAGCCCAGAGTGAAACTCCAGAAGAGGAAGAAACCCGAGAGGAGGACCAGGGTCCACAGGGGCTGCAGAAAGAGAGTGGGATGGTCGAGGAGAAGGGCTGTGCAAGCTTTGAGAACGGGGCCAATCACTCGTAGCCGGGTGACCATGGTGATTATCGCGATGCATATCAGAAGCTGAGGAGGGAGGCAGGCGTACACTGGTTGGAAGTTCTTCAAACACAGAAGGTCGCCCACTTACCATTATACTGCTGACAATGATAGACGCGCAGAAGAAGAACTGTTCATTGATAACCTCCACTTCAAGGAAGCCAATATTCCTTTGGTGCTGAGCATCAAGAAGCTTTCTCTGTGCAAAGTGACAAATCCAAAGGAAGGCGACAAGACCTAGGGGGGAAATAGTGCACATAGGGGGATTCACAACACATATATTTGTAATTTTTCAGATAAGAGATCTAGCATTGAATACAACCAGTCATGACTAAATGACGAATTGCTGGGCAAGGGAATTGAATGATCTGTCATCGATTTATTTCTTGCAGTGAACTTTTTACTGTGGGTTCTGATTATTATTATGTAAACTTGTGGGATAAAAACAATGTAAGGTTCTATAGACATAGACACCAAATTGCGCTCATGCAAGGGTTCAATATAGAAAATTGTCAATCTCACTGATAGAAGCAAGGAAGACAAAAATAATCGAGAAATACGCCACAACACTCGAGAGGAATCGGAAGGCCAAAATGAGAAGATATGCGGTACCTGGAATGCATAACAAACAGCCAAATAATAACTTGAATTAGCTGCCAGTCCATTGTAACATATCAATGAAAACTTACATACGGCGGCCGCACACAGAATCACATTCTCTTTCCAGCCTCGAAAGAAGTCTTTGAAGATGGCTTCTGCCGTGGGCTGAAGTCTGTTGACACCGCTGAGCTGGTTCATCCCCTCGTTGGGGTTACCTGAGGTGAAATTCTTGCGAACACAGAACCCCATGAGTGGTGTGGTGGGATACACGGGCAGGTAAGGGCACGGCAGCTCAGGAACCTGTGTTTTGTTGTACAGTTGAAATGAGGAGTAGATGGATCTGGAATGTGGATATTAAGGGAGAGTTAGGAAGTGAAAATCATTCACACTATGGATTGGTAAAAACAGACATTTGCATGGAAATAATAATTGTTGATTAACTTTGAAGTTCTTACAAATTGATTAGGTATAACATTATGATACCAAGACAACTTATTTGCCAAGTTAGCGCGTGTTATAAAATACTTCATCAATTCGTGGGTTTTACTTGTTCTGCATGAAATCTATGTTTTCAGCTAAGTTGTAGAGGATGCGAATCGTATAAAACCATTGAAAGAGTAAGTAAGATAAAGTGTGGTTGATAGTCCATACGACAATTTTAAGACGCGACTAATAGCACAAATAGTTTACTTTACTTTAAAAAAATAAGTTTGATAGTATTTCGTTTACAGTTAACGAAACCTTTTATATGCATCAGTGCAGAGTTACTGCGCAATATACCTGGACGTTACCTACTGCATACCTACATTCAATCAATAAGGGAACAGGTCAAAAGGTAACAGTTGTAGACTAAAGACAGGAAGGGAATGAGAGAGGATAGAAACTGGAACAATATGTGTCACTGCCTGCTTAGTAATATTATAATATAATAGAACACAACAGGATTATGAAATTCAATAGTCATATACTAAATATAGACTAAAGATCTTAGCCATGATCCCGTTTTTAAGAGAATAGTATTGTTTCCTGCTGTATTTAAATAAAAGATTATTAATTGAAAATATAAACACATTACCCCGCACGGTTAAACAAATTTCAAAACCAAAATATTCCATAATTGAACCTGGGTTCACTGCATCTCTTATTCCCTAAATTACAATTGTCGTGACAATATTTGTATAGAAATCTTCAACAAGCAAAATTTTGTTTGAACCGTGATAATTAAATGATATAATTTATTGATTATATCTGGTCGATCATCAATCAACATGTCAAACATGCTCCTAGAAAGAACCTATATCAAAATCATGAATGGTTTTATAATCGATACAGAGACAGACAGAATGTATACAATATTATAGTGTAAACACAACGGCAAGTATCGCCAATAAATTGATCCGTTGGAGATTTTGGATTGGAGAATTGCCCTCAATAAAACAGAATAATACTACTATCAATATATTATATAGCGACATTAGTTTATTACAGGTAGAAAATAAAATAAGCAGGATATCAATTAATTTCTAACATTATCTAGATATATTGAGAATGTCATTGTCATTATTTCTAAAATATTGTGTTCACTAACTTCGAAAAACTGAAATATATGGCGTAGGTAAAACTACCTGCACTATCCTATAATTAAAAAATAAGTATATAGCAACACTATGGCAAAATGAGACAACAAACGGCACTTGTAGAAATAGGCAAATAAAATATAGTTTGTATGAATTCATTATCGGTTAGTAATTGCTGAAAATTAATAATAGATGTTAATATTATTATAAAATACCATTAAGATATAAATTTAGCAATATTTTAACTCAACATTTAACCAGTAAACTTACAAAACCGAATCGCGTGGAACGTTATATTCACAAAGGAAGTTGTTGGTCTTATTCATGTAGGAGACGATAGCATTTTTCTCAGTGATGTATTCAGTTGGACATTCTTTGACGCAGATACTTCGCGACCACAACCAGTAGGTTACATACGTTTGGAAGACGAACCTGATGGGAGTAAAAAGAAAAAATTGTGAATGGGTATGACAAAAACTAACAAGAAATACTCCTTAAAAAGACCACAAACCCTTTTGTATCGGTATCCAAAACTGCTTGTTGGACAACCAACTTATATTATTGACCCAAAATTGGAATACAGAAAAATTGACAACCTAAATATACACAAATATTAATATATTTATAAACATTTTTTGAATGCATATGAAGAATTGTATATAATTAGGAGTTAAACGAACTATGTCAATCAAAGAATTAGCCTGTAAAAAACTGGTATCCGAATTCATTTAAAGTGTGAATGTTTGTATCAGACTATTAGTAATATTAGACTATTAATAAAACATTCACTCTAAACGGTTTCATCGGATGACGAATAAGCTCGATATAATCCAGTGAGCATAAGTAAATTGGGTGATATGGAAGCAAGAGGGAGAGAGGAGAGGAGACAGGAGTAGACATCAATCGATAAAATGACTCAGCAGAGAATTGTGACAAATAATTAAGGAAAGAAAGTGTCGTTTCTTTTTTTCTAGCTTCCTTTTATTTTCAAATTTTTCACCAAGATGGTAATAAAATGCTCATATACTTAACTTCAATGTGTCAGAAAGAAAATTTAACTTCAACAAGACTATTGCGGGTCTTTTTTTCCTTAGGTAGAATACATTTAAAACAATTATATACGAACTCATACTAAATTTCAAGTTTTATATGAAACAATATAGAGTAAATGTTCAAATCAGAAGATATAATTCAATTGCACTATTGTATAATATTTACATTAACTAATAAATATATAAAAATTTCTTTATTTGCTAATCTCCCCCGTTAGCAGTGATTAAATGCTAAATTGTCATATTGTTAGAATTAGAAGAGTGCGAAGCATAAGAAATAAGAAAGCCAACAAAGTGGTACAAATTATTTTGAAGGGGTGTGTGTGATTGTCCTTAAATCAAATAAAGAGGTTTGGATTTTAATCATAAAATTCGTCTTTGGCAATTCGTCTACACAATAAAACTGTTTTATTTTATATATTAACATATTATGTAATAGACTTAAAATAAAATGATTAATATATTTTAAAACATATATTAATACATATTACAATATTAACGATACTGAAAATTATTTTAACACTTAACGAACACTTTTAGAACGTTATAACTGCTTCGATCTTCAGAACAAATTTTTACATTGATACGAAATTGATTTATCGTAAAAACATTCGTTCGCATTATTAAATACATTTTTACATTTATCGTAATGTAATGAAACTATTCCCAATGAAATTCAAGAATATAAGTATAAGAAATCTTTGAAATACAATACAACAATATATTGCATAGCATATATATTTAGTATAAACTAGATACTTCTTAGAATTCTTACTGATACAAAGAAATTTAAAACTCTTTATGCTGACGTCACATGCACCGGTTAGCTACAAATTGTTCATTAGTAGGTAAGTACAATGCAAACATACGCTGTGAAATGTAAATGAAAAAAATTAAATCCCCCAGAATTATGTCAGTTACCTAACTACAGAGGAAAAGTTGTTAAGTAAAGCAACTCACGGTTTGCCGGCTGTATTGACTCCACTGTTGGAATTGTTTGCGATCAGTTTTTCATTGAACTGACGATCACACACATTACCATAGCAGTCATAGTTCCCGACAACCCGGTCAATGTCGCCATAGTAAAAGGCATAGCAACTCACTGCAGCCTGAGAGAATGATAGTGAGATAGATTAGTGCGATAGACAGGTGAGGAGTTCCCGGTTCCACAACAATTAAAAGCGGTGAATGCATTCCCAGATTTAAACGAATTTCAAGTTTCAGAGAAAACCACAATCAACAATAGATAAAAACAGTCTTTAAATTAATCAATGATCATTAATTATAGTTATGTTTTGAAATTGAATTTACTAATAATTATTTTTGTGGAAAATATTATAAATTAAAATACTTTTCCGAAGATTTGAAAAAATGACAAAAATCTTTATATCAACTTACAATACAGATTACGAAGATTATAGAGATGACCTCAGAAAGCGTGTCAGTGCAGCAAAATTTGGTTCGATGGTGTACACTTACATGATCTTCTTCAACATTTGGCTCTTCAAATGAGATTTTTTTTGTAGTCTGAAGAAAAGAGACACATTACAAAACTTTTGATATAAAATAAAGTATAAAATAAAACTTTAAAATATCAACTTACTGGACTCATTCTTTTTTATTAAGAAAATGTTTCTAAAATAGAAAATGGTTCTTGATATTAAAAAATAATAATAAAAAGTATGAAGATATTACATATTCAAATTGTCATCAAAATTAATTAACTGGTTCACTATAAAATAATATTTTTTATTGTTTTTCAGATCACAGTATAACATATTTTATTTTTTGGAGTTTAATCTTTAGTCTTGCAGACTGCTTATTGGTTTAATTTAATCTGGTAGATACTATGAATGTAAATTCACAAATTTACAGCTTTGCAATAACTTATATTAATTACTTGCTAAAGCTTAGATAGCTAGACAGGCAAATACACACATACAAAAATTCTGTCTCTCTATTGGCTATATATATATATATAATATAAAGTGAATGTCTGTAATATGTGCATTACTTCAATAATTCATATATTCTTAGCATTACTGGAATCCATCTAGGTACACATATATAATGTCTTCACATGTAATACAAAAGTTATAATTACTATAGGTTATAAATTAATTGCTTTTTTAGGTGATTTTCTGATATTAATTAAGCAAACTATTTTTACTGAATTAAAAGAAATATTTTGCCAGGACTAGCCAGTTTTGCTCATTTTAAATGATGTATTGTATTAACCAACCTTGTACTAAGCAGAAAATATTGTATCTAATAAAAAAAATATTGAGAACATATTTTTTCCAATTGCAAAAAGGATAGAAACATGTTTTGGAAATATTGATATTGAAATCATTCATAATAGTTTTTGAGAATATTTTTAAACAGTGTGAAATGTTTATTACTAATCAAAATAGCCAGTTAACACAATAGATGCCATATTTATATATATTGTGTTTATTGTGCTTAAAATATTTTTTATTATATACAGGGTTTGTACTTAATGAAAAATATCAGCAATTTCCTAGTGCCTAAGAAGCAAAAATATGAGTATTATTGATTAAACTAAATAAACAGCACAAAATTTAACCTATAAAAAATATTAAAAGGTGTAAAAATCAGTACTATGTGTATTGTGTATGGTTATTAATATGTTTTCAAATTAAATATTTTTCATATTTATATTAAAATTTGAAAAAATGCTGTTCCATATTATATAAGATAGGTTCAATATTTTTTATATACTAGAAATTTTAGCTTTTCTTATTCTTTTAAATATAAAATTCCTGATTGCATGACCGGTATATATCTAGTAATTTTTAAGTATCCAGCCATAAATGAAATTATTTTTTGAATATTGTAAACATGCAGAAAAATTAAACATTTTTTGCAAGATTAATATAGTGCTTTAAAATTATTCAACACATGTTAAAAACAATTTTCAATCATTATTTTTATTGGATATATGATTATGATATATTTAAAAATATATATTTTGATATACCATGTGTGCCACCAGGATTTCAAAAAATAGGTGGGGGAGGGTTGTTTTTCAAAATTTATAGGTGCCATAATTAAATTACCATTTATGAAATGTAAATCAAAAATATTGTTATAAGCTTATAATTTTTATCAAATAAAATTTTATTTACAATAATTAGAAATAAATATAATACATAGTTATATGGGTATACATATTAGGTAAACTCAAGTAGAAATTAAGAGGTGAATTAGACAAGTGTATTATGTAAAACAAGGTTTTGTACTGAATTATAGGTATGAATTGCATTTACAATTTATTATTATAATATTTAATCAATTAAATAAAAAGTAAAGGCAACCAAACCATGAAATTTTAAGTTATATAGCTACTTATTATATATTAAATTAAATCACATAACACTGCTTCATAGAATAGTATGGTTTTAAATCATGTGGTTTGAAAATGTGTGTATGTACAGATTGGAATAATTTTGTCTGATAGAGTCATGAAACAGTTTATTAGTCACATTTGGTGTAAGTTATATTTTTTAGTCATGTAATAATAATATACATTTAAGATTATTTAAATAAAATATTCAGCACATTTATTTGACAAGGATGTAATTGCATGAACTTTTTAACTATAGTCTGATAATTCACAGAGTGGGAAACCAATGATTATCTATATCTTTGCGGAGTGGGTTTCTCTTTAGGCGAATAATTAAAGAATATGGTGATATCTGTCCTTTTTTCCAGTATAATTTGTACTTCAAACAGTTTACATAATAATCCTATACTATTATTAAATTTCATATTTTTTAATGAACTACTCCTCAAAACAATAAACTCATCAATGGATAAATGTTTTATTAATTTCATGAAATCAACCATTAAAACTTAACTCCACTTTTCTCTTGGAATATTCCAGGAGAACTGAAAACCTAATGCAAAAAAACTAAATCAAACATTTGTTAAATTATTATAACTTAATTAAATTATAATTTAAAATTGTCAATTACAAAATTAATCATTTCTTTTCATTTTAATCCATATTACGGAAAACTAAAAATAATTAATTCATTTATTTTAACTATTATTTTACCAGTTTAGTATTTCACAAAGCTCCTACATTTCTTTTTAATTAAAATATCGTACAAATGATTTCTTAAATTGCGCCATTATTTCATGCATACAAAATGATACAATATAACACCATTATATTAAAGTCGAAAGAGGCCAATCAGAAAAAATGTTACGCAATTGAGCATAATTGACTTATATATTATTTATCCACACCGTTAAACTAATCAAAACAATGTCCTAAGTGTATTTCAATTAAATACGGTATCAGTTTCGTTTTAAAGAGGGTATTCAATCAATTCATTTTATAATTGATTGAATACCCTTTTTAAAATGAAACTATTGCGTATATAATTGAAATACATTAATAACTCCCATGAATTTCGTATTGATTATTGATATAGATTATATTCCTCAGAGGACGTTTATTACCATAGAATTACCTTACTCTATGTTAAATATTACTATTGAATTTGGTCAGTTTGTCGGTCATTGCGCAAGAGTGACTGCGGATGGGGATGTTTTCTTCTATAACCTTCCGAAAATGACGTCACATTTGGGCCAATTTTTATACCTTTCCGTCCCATATCACGCAAAGAAACAAATTTCTAAACGCTCTTCAGAAATGACGTCATAAATTTCTAAACTATACTCCCCCTCCAATTAAACGTTGTAACGGATTCATCAAACCAATTTCGATCCAATCCAGCATGACGCCATTTTTGGGAAGCCCGCATCTGCGCAAGGGGGAGGGGTAGGGTAAATGCCGTTGTTTTACGTAATAGTTACGCTAACATGTATTTATTTTAATGCAATAATTATAAATTTTGATTAGCTGCCATTGATATAACTTTGTGTTTTTAAGCTATATTATATTTTAAAAAATCTTCGTGGTAAAGGTTAAAATTATTGATATATTTTTACACAAAAGGTCGTTCTGCTAGAGCGTAAAGTTATTAATAGAGGGTGTTTGTAGTTGACTTAACGTATGGGCTCTTTGAAAATCCTACTTTTCGCGTATTGAGTTATTTATGAATGACAACTTATTTAATTAGGTAAATCAAAATAATAAATTAATATTTGTATATTTTTAAAATTGACTCCACAATCGAGTCAATTATTAATGTAAAAATTTCTTTTAAATCAAAAAGGAGCTAGAGCGAGATCTGATTTCTTAATATACTATTATAATAATCGACTTCTTATATAATTATTTTATTTTGTAATATTAAACAAAATGAACAAACAATAAACAAACTAAATATTTATACATATGTTGAAAGAACCATGATATATAACAGTCGAAGTAGGCAAATTCGCGCAATGATATATATTTTAGGCACCAATCTTTCTCGAAATTGGTGCCACCTTCGGTCGAATAATATTCGAATAGTTAGTATCGTATTCACTCCAAACTTCCTGTCTCTTAAATATGAATAGTTTTATGAAAGGTGCATGTGGGGGAGCAATGTTTGTTATGGTATTAAAACGATCTATCTATATAGTATTATGGTAGAGTGAAATTAGGCAGCATAGCTATAGCATTTAATTTATTGCATGATAGAAAATACACCAGTTAAACACAAAATGTAAATTTGTTACATTTTATCATGGATAACGCAACTCTTCAATAGAAATGTCATATTAAATTGCATTTAAATCGAAAAAATAAAATACTATATATAAACCACGAGCCCAATATATGTAAATAATACACAACAGGCATATAATTAAACTCATCAATAACAAACAGGTGAGCCTGGATTTACTATAGGAGAATAAATACAATCGGTTATTAAAATATCGATAACAGGTTTATTACTGAAGAATAAATTCTAATATACAATAGTGTAGCTAAAAAAATTATTTAGTGATAAAGCTACATATAATGTAGGTATATATCCGGTTACAACAAGATTTACATAAGTTTATATTAAAAAGTTTGGCATGATTTATTAATTTACTTGTTATAAGTAAGTTCTTGTTATATAATAAACGATCATGTTATAATTAGTGAATTATTCTGTATACAAATTTAAAAAAAATAAAAAAACTGCTAAAAAATCTGTTATATTTATTAAATTCAGATGTTTAAAAATGCATTATATATGTATAGAGCAAGAAAATAATATGTGATGAAAGAGATGGATGAACAATTCAAAATGCCTGAAACACGATGAGAAAATCAATAATTAATCGATAAAAGGTTTGCAACAACATTAAAATGTGAGACATATTAGTAACACACAGGGATAACACAGATACCCAATGAATATTATATGCATACTGGTGAAATTAAAAATTCAAATTAAAGTATAAAGCGACTAGCAGAAAATAATAATAAATGTACAATAAAATAATATATATTGTTTGACTGAATGCAACATGGCTGATACAACGAAAATGTTATTTAATAATATGTATGTAATATAATAATTATTAGAATACTTTATTGCAAGGTAAGGATATTTGATTTGCCAGAAAAAAAAGGTTATACAAGTTATCCTAATCGGTTCTAGCAAGTCTGTCTAAATAATTGTCTATATTAAATATAAGCAATACGTCATCGCTAATAGTTAATAAAAAATATCGTGCTGGGTATATAATTTTATATGCAAAATAAGTACAAATGCGAGGCTTTAAATAAAATTGCAGAAATTATAATCAAGAAATGCAGAAACTTAAAATGGTATTAAAAGATTATTATCAATATGTGATAATTATCTTAGATTAAACTCCTCATAAATCACACCCAATGTTGTTCAAACATGTGCAGAGTAAAATGTTTTCTGGATCGAAGTGTAGAAAATTTTCCTTTGGTATATTTTGTTACTAAATGGGTCGAACTTTTAAAATAATTGTATATACTTATGACTTCAGACCTAAACACTACTAATCTTAAAAAAATGTGTCAACCCGTGATTAATACAGAAATACATCAACATCTCTAATATTTAAAGATAATACTTGGACTATAGAAGTGGATTAAGGATTGAGTACTAGAAATATCAACATGGTCTTAATCTTCTGCTTTACAATGTCTGTGCTTCTTTGGCGCTTTCTGAGAAACACCTGACTTCCCTTGTCGGATAGTGACATTGCACAAATACTTAATATAATGGTCGCTTGAACGATTTGATCCTCAAACAAACAGAAACCAAATAGAGTTGATATAGAGAGTTAATTTTACCTTGTACCAGTTTTTGCATTGACATAATTTTGTCGCAGTCTGACAATGCCAACAAGTTAAAGCAGGGAATAAATGAATACGCTGAACCGTTATACTATATTGTACCACAAGAACGCATAGCTAAAAGAAGCCCTTCTTTTTGGTACGCAATTTATCCGCAAGCTTCTCCGCCGATGAGCGCGTATCCCCTGCCTGGTAGATCCCGCTGCCCATTCTCTCCAAGGTCTCTCTGTTGGCCTCTTCCCAGGCGCGCCTTGTCGCCTCCAGTTGTTGATGCTCGGCCTCAACTTCGGCCAATTGAGCCTCCAATTGCACGCGCATCTGTTCGGCGCGCAATTCGAGATCCTTTTCAGACTCGCGTTGTTTCACTAATTTTTCCTTCACCTGCGGGCAAATTGGGACATGAAATAAAATAAGAAAATCACAACTTCAATAACTATGAAGATCACCTTCTGCTCGAAGACCTGCTGCATATCGGCTTCCATCCGCTTCATTCTCTGTTGATGCTCTTTCTTTTCCGCCTCCATCTGAGCCATCGGGTCTTTGCCGTCTTTACTGACAAAATTCCCCTCTGATACGATCTCAGAGAGTTTGCCCTGTCGATAATTCTCGTAAACAATCGTGTTGGTAGTGTCCCTTAGATCCTACAAATAAATATCACACCACTCAGTATGCTACATAAGACGATAATTAAAAATACAATATAAAATCGCTGATAAAATTAAGGACAACTAACATTAAGGACAATCAAACAAATGAATATGTTATATATATATTAACAGTTAAGTCAGAGATGATGGAATCAATGTAGCCTTAGAAGACATATTTAAAAAAAATATAAAACAAGCAAAGATACGATTATTTAAATTTAATTATATTAAAATGATTCATATTGATGATAAACAAAAACGTTATTTTTATAATCTAAAATAAACATTTAGATTTTATAAAAAATCAGTAAAAGTATAAATAAATACACATTTCATTTCAGAAGATATTTTAATTTTTGGTATTGTATTATACTATAAAAAAATTCAATGTGTCACCCAATTTCATATATTTCAAAAATTCATAATTATAAAATTTAAACATACAAATGTTAAGATTTACAAAAAAAGTAGAAAAACCATAATAAATAATTTAAATTTTATTTCGTCATGAAACAGATCGTCAATTTTACTAAATCTGATCTCATTAAATGATCGCATGTTCTAAATAACTTGCTGACATTTAAATTAATTGCAATGTATTACTGATAAAATTCTCGAGTAGTATATAAATATATAAAAATAGTAATAATAATATCAATTTAATAATAAGTTAAACATGCATCAAATATTGTCTTTTATCTCACTTGCAAATGTGTTTTCAACAGAAGATGTCTCAACGCCAAGAAATCATTGTGTTCCAAACTATCCACCTCTACAGTACCCCATGGGTACACTCGCCCGCGCACCTTACCACTTCCCTTACTACTATCCACTAGATTCGCACTGCCTACAAGAGCGAAGGGACTCCTTTCACGATATTTGCGGAGTTCTGTCAGCCGTGACTCCTCAATTCCAGCTAGATCTGGAAAGTCATAAACACGAATCTTGTGCTGAGCAAAGTCCGCTGTGATCAGACGCTTGAATTCTTTGCACTCATCACTGGTTAGAGTATCTGCTTTAGCTATCACAGGAATCAAGTTCACCTAGACAAGGAGAGGCAGTTGTACTATTTAAATAGTCATACTTGTCATAATTGAAGAAGCTACAAAGAACTACTCATAAAAGAACAACAATGAATGGAAATGATAGTGTGTAATTATCAGAAAGTAAATCATCTAAAATGACACCTTATCTATAAGACTTTAATCGCAACAAATGTGTAACGAAGTCATCCGTTACCTGAAGGTTTGACGCACATTCCTCAGTCATTCTTGCTCTAGTGGAATGTTAAGCAATAATTGTTGGCATAGAAACGAAATAAGAAGCATTTAACACTACATAATCAATATACTGTAATTGCGAATAAATTAATTCGAAACAACGTTCATATTAAACAAACTGTATATTGACTTAGCACATAACGTATCGCTATTGCGACGAGAAAAAAGAAAAGAATGAATGAGCTCTTCTAAAAAAATTGCGGTATTATTAACAAATTTATAAATACTAATTTTGAATAAAGTTATGTAATAGTGAAAAGAGACAAACATTTAAAAAGATATTTTATGTCAAACTTTAAAATAGGTATATTTTAATTTGTTTTAACCGTATTCGTATAAACGTAAAAATTACTGTTATAATATTTAATTCATATTGCATGTTTAGTATGTGCCCCTCTAATAAGACACAATTCGACACACCGGATAACATTACCTATAGAAGAAAATCAGATCATAAAAATTAGCATATTATTAACGTTAAGCCAAGATTTAACAACGAAATTCACCGTCAAATAAAGTATGATCAGCATTATACATTTAAATAAAACAGCTACCTTATCTTGCAACCTCTTCATTGCTTCAATATCTAATGGCTTCAAGCCATGTCCCGTAGGTTGGATAAAGTAGAGACACGCATGTACCCTAGGGTCCCAACCGCCGCCTCCTTGACGTCTCAAAAGTCTGGTCTCAGAGGTGAGAAATTCCTCACACCGGGACTCTATCCACTTCTCTACGGGAGCAAAGCATCCGCTATTGTCTACGGCATCACCAAAACCAGGCGTGTCCACCAGTGTTAATTTCAACTGGACGTCGCGCTCCTTCAATAAAACAGTTGTTGACTCCACATACACTGTCTTTTTGATGCGCTTGGAGGGACCCTGAAACCATAATCAGTTTCAGCGATAAATAAGGAATCAGCGAATTATTAGGACAACCTTTCAAAAATTCAATTTTCATAAAAATTATTTGGTTGGCTAAATTGAGCACACTAAAATGTAGCAGGTGAAAATGCGCATTTATGGCTTATGAGTGATTTTTTATTTTATATTACGAATGTATTATAATTGATATTCTAGAGTAAATCCAATTTCGTACTACCCGGCCATTATGTAGAATTAACATCCTGAAATTGTGCATATCTAAAACAAACCGTACTTCATATGCATAATATGTATCTAATGACATTATATATATATACGACAATTTAACAAGTTTTAGTTAGATTTCAATGAATTTTAATAACCTACACATATATTTTGTAAGGCTTATTGATTGAAGATAAGACAGTTTCATGATAGTAATTGATGTTGCTATTGTCTATAAAACAATTATTATTTCGACACAAATGAAGGTGCATTAAACCTATCGTATCGTCAAACTAATAGAGGAACTGTTATTTCAACAATCATAAAACATCAATTCATGCAAACATCAAAAATAAAATCTACATATGTGACATAGTTCCACACTTTTCACAAAATACGACTGATGTATATTTCGCGATTCAAATGTTATTCTAAAAAGTACACCAATAAAAATCAATAATTGAAATAATTGGAAATGAAATCGTTCAGTAGTATTTAGTGAAAATTTAAAAATCAGTATAACTTGCCAACATTTTTTATTAATGATATTTAAACCGGAAATCGATAAATAGTATAAACCAACTAAAGTAAGATAGTAAAAGAAGGGTAAAATGTAAGATATTCCAAATTTATAGTTTCCTTTTCATAATCTTCGAACGTTTGGGATAACATCATGTCCATTTCAGGAGACAATAATGTTCTTTATTTCGCCTTTCGAGAGTTGTTCTAATGTTTTTATTATATCCTTTGATTCAATAAATTGCCCCAAGCTTCTCTCATTAACACTGTCAACAGAAGTCGTCGATTTGCAGTATTTTTGGGAAAGAATTTTGTCAACATCAACATCTTGTTAAACTGCCTTTTTGACATTGCAACTATTAATATTAACTATTATTAATAACGATTGACAATTTCTTTATAAATTGGTAGGAAGTTTATAACTGTGTATTGTAAATGACTTATTTGTGAATAAACAAATCTTAAATAAGCAAATAATATATATTTCTTAAAAATTGTTAACTTTAATCAAAGACGGATACTTTAATCATAGACATAGACAATCAAAACTATATCCTTTGTTAGTCTATACTATAATACCTTTAAAGAGAATTAGTAACATACCTGATGCTCAGGCGTGTATAGTTCAGTTAGAAATAGGGAGTTGATCAGAGTGGATTTTCCCAGTCCTGAACAGCCCACGACCATCAAATTGAATTCAAAGCCTCGGCGCAGTGCTCTCCTGTGAACCTGACTGGGCAGATTCGAAAAACCTACTATATGGTTCCCACTTCCCCCACCTCCAGACACTGACGAATTCATTGAAGACAGAGAGCCTCCACGGTGCTACAAAGAAAAGCAAGGTGTGTGGGCGTTACAGAAATGTGGAACAGGGTGTAGCTCAATAATTGTTCTACCTGAAGGCCAGTTGTGCTAATTGTATCTTCCAGTGTTGGCTGATCAACACTGCCAGTTCGCGTGTAACCGTTGGCCAAACTGGAGCCAGCTTTACCGAAGAAGTCGTCCCGTTTGCCTGCTAATGCTCGGCTCATCTGTAATGGATTATTGTAAGAATGGTGTTAAAAAACAATTAAATTCAGTAAAAATTACATTATGTAAATTAAAGAAATACTAGTCTACAATGGTTCAATAATAACCAAGGTACAAATAAATGTATACAAAGATGACGTACATATCAATAAACTGCTTATTGGACTGTGAGAATGTGTGACCTTGGATAATTTACCTTATCATGACTATACAGAACATGCTCAATCATATGGTAGATAAGATATTACCAGCGAGACATAAAAGTCAATAATAACAACAACAACGAATTGAAAATGTAAACTCCTAAGGTTGTTGATGTGCTTGGGAATCTGATCGATTGTGAGGAATGTTGATCTAAATGTAAACACAACCTTTAGTCCACATTATAGCGGTTGATGTATATTTCATATATGTTTTGGTTTTGGACTCCGTTAATCAATTCCTACCTGTCATATCTGTTAAGCCATGTATTAGTATAGCAGCAATGAGAATAATAAAATCCGATGAATTAACATGCTAAACTCTTCAATAGCATTCCTGTTATTAACGTATAAAAGAAAATGTAATAATAGTTTTTAGCTGTATAGTGCACACTTGGTATGTGAATTTACATACAATACCTAAACATACTTTGCATTCTTTTAATAAACAGTTTTCGGAATAATAATAATAATAACCTGTATCAAATCAATATTATGTTATTTTAGTGTTAATTTATAACTATTATCAATGATTTATACAAGATAAATTTTACATACAATTAAATCGAATACTTTCAGATATAATAAATCTGTGATTGATGAAAAGTGCGAATTCTACATTTAAGTGTTCTAAAGATAAGCCTAAAATGCTGAGGAGGACAATTGTTGACAAAGTGGCTCTAACTACTAAAAAGTATTTTTTACTATTTGTTATTCCTCTAAAACATGTATTTTTGGAGAATTTGGAAACAGGTATAGTTGTTATCATAAGGCAACCTTATAAATTTTGAAAACATAACAATATTGTTTGTACTACATAGAATTGAATTAGTTCCCGAAATTAAAATTTAATGTTTTCTAAATATAAAAGGAAAATTAGAAAAATATACAATAATATTAACTTTCTATAAATATTTGAAACTACACTAATGTTAGCCTAATTAGTGGTTAAAATTGTGGGAGGAACTGATATACAAATGTATCTGGAAAGTTAATATTGTTTCTATTTATTTTATGTTGCTTTAAATATATAGAAAACATCTACACTTATAAGATAGGTAAAACAATATGCTATATTTTATTAAAAGATTCCTCATGTCATAACAATGTATTATTATTATACTAAAATTAAGGGCAGCAATATATCAATTAGAGGGCACATAGTGTGGGATCAATGGCATGCATTGCAGCCCGAAATTTGAATATATCAATTCATTGTATCGACTTATATAGAAGTCTGTAGATTTTGCTGTAGAAATTGCTATATCACACCAAGAGGATCAGAGAATTTTTAGCAGCAAACTATCTTGACACTAATTTTCCGCCTACTATTTTGAACATGTTATTTAGAACTGTCTAAAGGTGATGGAACACCCTATGAACCACCATCCCTCAGCTGTATTCGATCTTTATTATAAGGCTATTTATCAACTGGGTTTGGCATCATTTACTCAAGGAAATCTTCTTGAATTACAGGATGAATTTGTGCTCAATTGTCTCAACTATTTCGGCATAAGGGAGACAGAAATGCTTCATTATCTAGACAGGGACTCATTCTAAATTAAAACTGACTCGTCCGGTATAGGCGAGATCTGTATTCAATTGGTGACAAAATCTTTTTACTAAAAGATTTTGATGATGCAAAGAAAGTATGAGCCTATGAATGCACTAAAAGACCTGATGACTGTCCATATGGAGTATTTTTAGATGTATCAATCGAAGTTACCAGCATCTAGCACTGCATTTTTTTCTAAAGTCTTTATCAAAACCAACTACTAAAGAATGGTATTGTCAAAACCATGAAATTGGAAAAAGTATTACTCAAATTATCATTGAAAAGAGATACAAAAATCAGTGTCTGAGTTATGACTGTCGATTAGGTTCTTTAGGAACAAGGTTACAACAATGCATCAATCCCACTACTAGTCATGAGAACCCAAAATTAGTCCAAAGATATGGTAAGAAAACTATAAGACAACATTTTTATTACCCCAGCAAAGCTCTAGACTGGATCATCAGCTTCTGCTTCAAGAAAAGTAGTTTCTATTAGTACAGAAAAAATTACCATCAGTGAAGAAATTCCCCAATGAACAAATCTTGATGTGAATTGCCTGAAAGCTTTGATTGAATTTTTGTGGCAGTTTTAAGTCGTCTCTATTAATATTAATTGAAATTTTCATGTATCTTTATTCATGGTTCGCATATTCATGTGTATTTTAATCTTATTAATTATTTCATTATTGCCCACTAATTAAAAGTTTTGAATGTTACAAGAAAAAGCATTTTAAATAAAATTATTGTTGACTTTCATAAGTTGATACAATGTGTATTTTTTTCTGGATAATAATTTGATTTGGACCAATTTTCAACTTCAGTTTTTTATGAGGTTAATGGTATTTCTTTTTGATCAAATTACCAGACTATTTATGGTATAGGGGATATGCTGGTGACCATTGTCTATAACTTTTTTTAAACAAATCAGAATACAATCAGGAAAGCATTTATTAATATAGTTTCTCTTAGTGGAATAAATAGTCTTTGTTCATGTGGTTTAAATATTTCTAGTAAAGTTACACATTAGGAAGTAAATTGTATTTTTAGAATTCTGATTATTCAAGAGCACCTTGAATGTCATTATATTTTCAGTAACAAATTTAATCTGCTTGGCTTATTTTATAAACTGATCAAATAATTTTTGATAAAATTATATGTTTCCATCTTCTAAATAAATGTCTGAGTTTAGTAACTAATTTCTAAAAAAGCATATATCTTTAATTGTCAGTTTCTTATAGTAACTTATAGTCTGGGAGTTAGGGTTATTTTGGGGCTTTTATAATGTTATTTTGATGATTTGAGGTCAAGGTTAACACCTCAAGTTAATTTTTGGGCCAAAATAGTCATTTTCAGTGTTTTTGCCAAGCACTACTTTACAAAAGTGTTTATCATATAAATGTAAATTACTGATAGCTTTTAATATGTAATAATCAATGTGATAAAATTGTAATAAACATGAAGCCACATAAAAATTTTGAATGATTTGAAGGTATTTTTAAATAAAAAATTAATTTATAATTTATAAACAGCCTAATTTTTTTGAATTTTTCTAATTTTTGCAACATTGTCTAGCAGAAAATATCCTGGACTATCATCATGTCAAAGTTTATGGATCAGTTGCTGAATTAGGGGTTCTGGGAGTCAAAGGATTAGTAGCTTAATGGGGCACAGGAGTTGATGGATCAGTAGCTGATTCATGTCACTGAATGTAGACTTATATATATAATAGATCAGCATAGAGAATATATGTTATATAGTAGTAGCCTACTGTGGTAGTATAGAGAGAGGATATAAACAGATTATTGATATCCTTGTAATGTTTATTTAACATTTTATCATTGTTTTATTATTTATTTATCATTGTTTTTATATTTATAACTGTTGGGTTACTATACCCACTGAAAATATAAGCTTTGAATATATTTTATAATATTGTAAAAAGGGTCATTATATCTAGCGCTTGTTACATATTTAGAGGAAAATAATGAATTTGTATGGGTGCAACTAAAAAACTGGAGGGGGGGCAGTGCTTGAGCTTCCCTGGGCCCCACTGTTCCAAGGCCCCTGTATATGGACAAGTTATGTGGACATAGTATAATCAGGCATGATTTTGGAGGTATTTAAAAAATATGGAAATTATTTGGGAGCGAAGTGAGCAAATGATTTTAGTGGGGGTCCAGGGGGTTAGGGGGGCGTAGCCCCCCGATTTTTTTTACAATATCAATGGGAAAATATTGAAATATGTACGATCTTGTGAACTTATTGCAGGTGACAAAAACCATATTTTAGCAAACCAATAATGCCTATATAAAAAAGTTAGTGAACAACAAATATAAATCACTATACAAACTTTTAATGTTGATAACCCTCACCCCCAAGACATTGAATTTTATTACAGTTTTGGACGATTCTGAAAAACAATCCATTTGACCTCAAAAAATACGGAAAATACGGAAAAAAACCATGCCTGTATAATAGTGAATATATCATACATAGATTGCACATATACAACAGAGCAGTCTGTTTTTATATTTTTTATCATTTAGTATAAACAGATGATTTTTAGATTTCATGGGTGTCCAGTTTAGCTGGAGTAGACTGTAAATGTAAACAGTAAACCTCATATTTAGAAATTAATAAATCTTGTTAAAATTCTTCTATGAACTCTTATGGTTACAATATTTCAATGTTATTTATTAAATAAGTAATACATTATGTTAATTGAAAAGCTGTTTAACCACCCTATAGATGCATTGATCCAAAAAAATATAAAATTTTCACAAATTTTCTATGAATAACAGTAAAATTTACATATTATTTTGTATATTTGACTGACAACCATATTTTTTTGCAATGCATTAACAAAATTTCTATTTTTTAAATATATATTTATTAATCCACTTTGTGTTGTTGTTTATTAATTTTTACTTTTTGAATAATTTTGATGTATCATTGATTAACTCTTAAAAAACTATATATTTTTTATTATTCAATAATATTTGCAACCACCAGACAGTTTTCTAGTTTTAAAGCTGAATAACTGCTTGGAAATTTTCTAGTCATTTGGCAATTATATAGTATAAAATTGACAAGGAGTTCTCTAGTTGTATGGCATCTATATATGGCAGACCATCGAGACAATCTGCATATATGTATAAAATACTGTGAATAAGTATATTTTTGCTACATATCCAAGCATATCCATACATATCCATACATATCCATACATATCCACACATATTCATACATATCCAAACATATCCATACATGTCTACATTTGGATATGTGTGGATATGTATGGATATGTAGCAAAAAATATACTTATTCATGTTATTTTATACATATACCCAGATGGTCTTGATGGTCCGCCATATCTATACACTACAGAACCATCTGGCAGTTCTCTAGGTTTAAAGCTTTATAAACCCCTGGCAGTTCTCTAGACAGAGTGTTTCATTAATAAAAATATCTAATATTGTGCACATTTTACCAATCTGTGCTGCACAAATTACTAATTGATTTCAAATTAAATATTTGAATCATTTTTAAACAAATTTATATAAAAATCCAAATTATATGCAAGCACTTTAATATAATAAACTATTTAATACAAAAAAAATTATTATTTTTTAATTCAATATTAATCAGTTGAATTCACAAGTGATGTGTAAATTATTTAATAAAATAAATTCAAGAAAAGCAAGCAAAACAAATATATATATATATTAATTATTTAATTAGAATTATTATTTTTTAATTCCACATAAAACAATCAAATTCACAAAAATAATATCTAAATTGGTAATGTGTGCAATGCATATTAGTAGTAAGTGCAGAGGGGTAAAATGTGGCTTATACTAACATTATATTAATAGTTATATTTTAATAGATTTGTTGCATTTACATATATTTGTACTATATATATATATAAATGTCCAGTCTTGCCCCAAAAAACATCCCTGGGATGGGATGTGGAGTTAAGAATTAAATGTCCCAACATGTCCTGGGGATGTTTATTATAAATAAGTAATAAACATCCATTGGAAGTGGGTAATAAACATTTCCTCCCTAAAAAATAAAAAATTAACAAAACCAATTTAAATATCAAGGTAAAAAATAATTTAAAACAATTATTAATAATAAACAAATAAACAAATTGAGTCATAGTCTGGATGAACTCTCTTCCTCCACCCCACCCTCCCCTACACTATGGAGTCCGGACCTACAAGTTTCTTTCCTGCAAAATGGTACAGACCAGTCTCATACAGTGGGACTCAAGAAGCAGTTTGCAGGGGAAACAGACACAGCTCCATAACTGCCATCATATTTTGAACTGTGGGTATATGCTACCTATTATACCTCTGAAACAGTTTTTTTGCATGTATCTTTTCTTTGTATATATGTATTATATCCTCATTATGAGCTAGCAATCAGCCTATAAATATCAATTGTTTTTGTTAATTTTTTAGGGAGGGGACATTTATCGTTAATTGTAGGTGTCGAGAATCTC
>JAUZNC010010351.1:0-31263 GCA_034780395.1 Vannuccia rotundouncinata | reverse complement strand
AGTCGTTATGTTTAAGAATACGTGCTTTTATGATGGATAAATTGAATCGACTTTGAAAGTACAGCAAACGTACGAACATCAGCCTCATATAATGTAAAATACACGGCCCCTGTATCCTTTTACAACTTCAAATATTCACACACAAATGTCTGCTGCCCCATCTTATCGTCAATATATAATTTTGTAATATGAAAGGGATCGAAAGTATTCTGCGCTTGGTGGCTTCTGCGAACGACTTATTGTGGGTTATTATTCCGATAAATACAGATTGTTAGGTCACTAAACTGAGATTTTTACATACAATCGTGGTTCATTCGTAAATTACGTGTCAAAATGTTTACGTAGTTTTACGAGGAACAAGAATATGAATAATTTGCACAAATTATTGATACCCCTTTTGTTTTCCGAAAGTATTCTACAAAACTTGTTAAAATATATAGCTATAGTTCAAAAAGGTTGTCATCGTACAAAATAACTAGATCAAATACAATTAAAAAAATCATTGTATCAAATTTCATCGCTACAATTACAAACTAATAAAAGTAAAATAAATTTAACACATATAAAGATAACGTGACGTATGAAAACTTATAGCCTCCCACAATAATAATAAAAAACGGGCAAATTAAATGATGGCAGTTTTTTTATTGTTAGCATATTTTTTCATTTTAAAAATTGGTTTTAATTTAGCAATTTATCTTGGCGCGGTCATAATTAGCTTTTGTTATTACTGAAGAAAGCTATTTTAAGGGTAATATTGTTATATATTTTTATATCAATTGTATTTAATTTAGTATTTTTTATTAGATTTCACTGTGATACACACCGTTATATTAAAAAAAGTATAATTTATTTACACATTTAATTTGTTCGCAAATGTAAAATCCGAACGCTATTTATCCTCATCTTTAGTTTATTAATTAAACAAATTTTTTACACATAATATTGTTATTTTCATTGCGGCAAGTTTAATTTTAGAGATTTAAAGAACACTCACATCTTCTCCTTCAAGAAGTAGGATATAATCCTTGTCTTCTTTCATTGTTTCAATGTTAAATCTTCCACCAGACTTCAGCGGGGATTTGTTGAACATCCAGTTGGTTTTTGGTTCCGTTTCAGACTCAACTTTGAGTTCAATAACAAACTTGCCATCAACGATTTTTGTTACTGGTTGTCCCAGGACCTTCGGAGGTTTCTTTCTGTTAAATACAAACTTTTTTTCTATAGAGACTATAAAGGACCTCTTAAAAATCATCTTGAAATGTTTTTTTCAATTCATTATGACTTAAAAAATGAAACAAATTCAGACATTACGTCCAATTGTATTTTTGAATTTTAGATAGTAGTGGAGATAACATTTATTATGAAAATGTGACAAACTAGACTCACGTAATGTTAAGGTTGATGTTAGCATTGGCTTCGCCAGACGCATTTTTTGCTGTAACTTTAAATGTTCCAGAATCGGCTGATGTGAATTTCTGAAAATAGTGTGAAAATCAATAATGTTAAGTTACTATTATGCCATACATAAACAAAATAATCGTAATATAGGAAATGTGAAATAATATATATTCATAAAATTAAAACTTAACTTAAAAATATAAATTCAGAAAACTTCTAGTTAAAATTCAAATAACTATAAACAAATTGCTTCAATATATAAATAATTTAAAAAAGCAAAAAGATACGTTTCAAAATTTAATTGTTTTACAAATCAAAAAGTCATTTTTCGATTTTTTAATTCAAAATTATAGACTTATCACAAAATAGGACAATAATTATATTAAATTGTAATGTGAACTTTAAATTGATTTGTTACAATTGTGTAATTAAGTTTGGTTATACACAGCAGCCCACTGATTTTAAATTTTCTTTTGATCACAAAATCAAGATGAAGTTTCATGAATACAACTTTTATAAGAGAAAAATTGTAAATATATAAATGAACCAGTCTACATTATTTCCCGTTTTATAAATTATCAAAATTAAAAATAAAACGTACAATTTGAAAAGATATTTTTCTTTAGAAATATAAATTTAAAATATTCACTATCATAATTATTTATTAGAATACTATTTCCAATACAACAAGTAAGCCTGAACACTAACCAAAATTAAACAGGTCAATGTGTAGTTTTCACCGGAAGCTTTGCACTCCATTTTGTACTTATCCCCGTTCTTGATCTCTGTTGTGCCCTTGAACCATTTGAAATCGGGTTTAGGATCGGCAGCACAGACTACGGTCATAAGCATCTCCTTATTGCCGGCCTGTGGAGTGATTTTCGGCTTATCAATGAAGGTAGGAGCTTTGCCGGTGGCTTTGGGCTTCAGGGCTGATCAACAAAAAGTTTTATATTAAAATAATGTTTAAGACACAGGTTAATTAACCTTATTTATATATTTTATTTAAGTTTCTAACTATAGAAATATTATTAGACCTCATCAAAACCAAACTCCAGGAAAAATCTCACTATAAAGACTCACAGCACCTCAAAATTCTGTAAAATCATATATTTAATAAAATATTAATAGTTTTATTTCAGTCTCATAACCTTAAAACGAACAGTTTTTAAATCAGCAATAACAATAATGCGTCATAATTAATATATTGTAAACATCTAAACCTATCAAGAGTAAAATCATTACTCTACAAATAGATTTTTATAACATGTAAAAATATATTTTTTTCAATGCTATATCGATTATTTATATATTTATTTTTAAAAACATAAATTTATTTGCCATCATTTTAAAGCGTAACAAATTGCTTCTTTTTATTTTTTTAAATGTGAAAACATATTAAATAAATAAAGAGAAATAAGATTTTTTTAAAGTTTAATATTCATACCGAGAAAAGTTTCATTTAAAAAAATTAATGGTTTATAGCATCGTTATACTGTGCACAATAATTTACGGTATTATTATTGTTGTTTTCTAATTAGCAGTGTACAATATATTTGTCAAAAATTGTCTGAAAATTAAATCAAACACTAAATATTAAAGCAGGTAAATTTGATACAAAAATATTTCAGATAAACTAATTCTTCTTAACTGACATCCAAAAGTATTCATTAATTCTAGTGAAGTCAGGATTTCTCTTCAAGGTATTATAAAATATAATTTTTCTTAATAATATATTTATAAAGATCCATTCAAAATGTATAAACATTACATCTAAATCCCCTATTTTAAGAAGAAGCAGTAAGCTAAGGAGAATTTGTCACACTTATCGATTTGATATAAACTAAAATAAGTCATAGAGTGTACCTAAAATTATGATGTGTCTGGCTTATGCAGCGTTTTAGCTGCAGGATCACTGCAAGACAGGGTTCTGCAGACCCCAATACATATTTGCACACTGTAACTGTTGATGGTAAGTAAGCCTATTTAAATGTAGGTATCTGCTTTCCTCTATGTGTCTTTGAAGCGCTGCAGTCGCCTGATAATCAACCGGTATGATCGCATATGTCGACTTGGATAGAAGACGCTGAAGTGCACGAATACCAAGCTTGTCAGCGATGACGCCGCGAAAATAGTCCGTTCTACGTTCCCTCCCTGACCAAGCAGAGCCTGTTACAAGTAATCTAAAGCTTAAGCTTAGACCCAAGTTGCCGTCAGCTTTTTGGATGTTTCTAACTACTTTTGTGCCCTCTGTAGACGCTTAAAAAACGGTATGCTATCCTCTCATGTACAGGCATTTTCCCCCCATACAGAAGTAGAACACACGTGTTAAAAAGAAGGGCAGAACATTCTGGTAAATGAAAATTTACCGGCTGTGAAATATATCAAATATGCTCTCATTTTTTGCATCTTAATTTAGCTCATATATTCTACCCACTGTAGTACGTATTTTACAATTTCTTTCGTACGGTACGGTTAGCTGTAAACTTTCCCGGTTACCCCTCTGCGATATTGGGTAATTCCAAACAGTCTATTTAATTAATAACCAGCGTCTGTTCAATTATTTTTTTGAAATACTGAATGGTCCAAGATACAAATTTGTTTTATTAATCACTATTGATTTTTAAATTATAGTCTAGGGAATATATGTCTCATTCTTTTTACTAGTTTTAAAGGAATCTTTTAGTTGCCAACGTTTTGTAAAAGTAAAAATGTACTTTTGTTCAGACAAAAAAGTATGACACATATTTCATAAATGTGTGTAATTTAGACAAAATCAAGTATAATTATTGAAACCTATAAAAATAAAATTTAACGAAAATTTATCAAAAGTTAAACTTCTCAAACGAACATTTTGTGACCATGGAGGAAATATTTTAAATTCTAAAAACATACCGGCAAAATTGAGATTGATATTGGCGTTGCTTTCTCCACTAGCACTCTTGGCATTTATCTTGTAAGTTCCACCGCATTCAGCTTTGGCGTTGATAATGGTTAGCACCAGTGTGTAGATGTCGTTTTCACCATTAGTTACGGTAATCTTACGATCATTTGAAGATTCGAAGTTCTTTTCGCCGAAAAACCAAGTGAGCGTTGGCATGGGTTTGCCTTCAAGTTTGGCGGTGATTACGATATTTTCACCATCAAGTTTGATTTCGGGTGTTGCCACGAACTTTGGAGCCTTGCCTTCAGGAGCTCTGTCAAATTGCATTAATGTTTTGTTCGTTAAAAAGTTATTTGGAAAAGAAATCTATAAATTAATGAAACATTTTTATTTCAATATTAATCATATTTTATAAAGTTAAAATACCCTTATAACGATCAAATCTAATTAATAAAGCGAATCATATTAGAAATAACAAATCGTGACAAATATTTCAGTTATAGGATTAATAAATGTCTAATAAAGCTATAATAAAATGGCGGATTGACTATTAAAATATTGTTGTGTATTTAGAAATTTCGTCAATTTAAAATAATGATCTTTTAATTTAATTTAATTTAATTTAACTGATATTTTTAGAAATTTTCATAGATTGAATTTTAATAAAATTTCGACATTTTTGTCTTATAAATAAGTGAAGCATAATCACTCTAATCCAATATATTTGGCTACATCCAATAGTCAAAAAGCTATATTTTATATTTTATTTCTATATTTTTATAAATCGTTAGAAACGACAATTGACACCAAAAGTTATGCATCAATATCTCTCCGATATCATTGTAGACGGATTTTAACGGCTTTTTCGAAGGATAGCATCATTATTCCACTGGAATAATACAGTTCACTTTTCTGTTTTGTAATAAATTTTAATTAAATTTGTAATAAATTATTATTCAATTCTGTATTTTACTAATATCTTCAACTATACCATAACACGTACTGTTGTATATGATATCTGAATAGAATTATTAGTCAACAATGGTTATATGAATTTGTATCAAAATTGGTACGCTACATAGTTTTAAATTTCATTAATTATGACTTTATGTAAAATAAAAAACTAAATTATTTTAAAAGTAGTTTTAAACATTACCGTTGAGGTGGTTTTACTTACTATAAAATTAAAAGTTTAATTTTTCGAAAACTGTAAAATCGAAAACGATTACAAATAACATCAATTCTAAAACATTTCACACATTTTTGTATTACATTTTAAATCTATTAAGATAGTATTTTTCCAACTTTCACTGCTTTTATGAATAATTGATTTAAAAACCGATTTCTAATCACTATTTGAGTCGTTACAATTAATATAATCTTTACTAGATACATATGCGGTGGCTTTTGCACAGTGCAAAAAACATGAATCGATTAGAAAAAAATGAACTAAAAAAGATACCAATTTAATTGCACAAACTTTTATAATTTAAAGGAATAAATTAAATTATTATTAAAACTAGAAAAATTATTAAATAATTTCTCCTAATCCCAATTAATTAATAAAATCTCATTCCAATGATATACACATAAATTAATTTATCACTGATTTTGTCGCCACAATATTTAATAAATGTCAAACTTGTTAATCTTGTTTTAAACTGTTAATTGGCAACTGAACATCAATCACGGAACTCTTCTACACAACACATAACAAGCACAACTAAATTAATGTGTATTAGCTCTCAAAAATATTCTAAATATTTTAAAAACACACATTTGTGTGTTCGTGACTTCGCAGAAACTTGTCAAAACTCGTGATTTATATGACTCAGTTATCGACCCCGAAGATCAACATCAACCTGTACCATTATGCACTAATCTCACTTTTACTCACTTCTTTTTCGCAGCTCCAATATTTAAGTTAATAGTGGCCGTCGAATCTCCATGATCATTTGTGGCCTGGACTTTATACTCGCCGCCATCTTTGCCCGTAACTCCGATGATCTCCAAGGAAACAGTATGGTCGTTACCTGTGGTGACGCATGTAAGTTTGTAGCGACCGCCATCAGGAATGACTTCTCCAGCACGTGACCAAACCAAAGTTGGAACAGGATTAGCTACCATACGACATTCAAAAATAATATTTTTTCCGGCTTGTTTGATTTTCGGCTTGTCCGGAAACTGAGGCCGAATTCCTAAAAATGGAGAAATAATTTTTAATGAAACAAATTATTTTTAGACACAAACAAAAGTTTAAATACTTTTATTGAAAATACCAATGTAACAACTACTTAAAATAGAAATGTGTATGGGAATTTGATGAAGAAATAAAGGAGAAATAAATATATATCTTTTGAAGTAAACAACGATTATTTGTATTCGCTAAATTCTTGACCGATAATCTAGTGACGAATACATTACGTGTCCTGTCATCTCTAATAAAACTAATTATCTTAATTGTTCTTTGTTAAAAACGTATGTATTATATTGCAATATAACATTTATTTAAACATCCATAACGATAAAATTACTATCGGATATTTTATAGAATTACAGTTTCGTTTCCATAATTTTTATATAGAACAGTTCGATTAGTCAAATAAAAAATCTACAGTCAAAAATAAAAATTATGGATCAATATTATTTAATTTAGTAATTTACCAAAACTCGAATAATCTTTTAATCTAGTAGTTGTTTTAGTTGTTTTTTTAAAATAAATTTACGAACAATAAAGAAACCTCCAGATGTAAAGAATAATTTATTAATTATATTACCAAATTAAACTTTGTTTCATAATATCTGTTCAAATATTTTAAGGTATCATTACAATAATATTATATAATTTTATTTTAATTAATTCAGACTTTATTCTACAACAAATTTTTATCAAGAATTTACTTCGATGATTCAAATATTCTGCTATGATGTAAAAATGATAGAATTCTTGGCGAAATTGTTGAATAAATTATTTAATATAATCATAAAATATAGAAGAATTTTTTTTTAATTGAAAACATATTTTTACTTGAAAATTTAGGATTTATAGATTTAATTGAATTTCATGTCGCCTGCAAATAAAATTGACTTACATTACGGTAAAACTTACATTAATAAAACCTTGTTTAAGAAATGCAAGCGTCTTACGTAAGATAATCGTATATCATTTTGAAATCCCTTCTCAATATGAACTTTAGTCGTTTTATAAAATAAATAGGTTACATATTGTAAAAATGAATACAATTCTCAAATAATACAAATTAATTAATACGTTATTTTATTTAAAAAAAGAGAAATGTTTTAATAATAAATGTAAACAACTTTTATTTTATTTTGAAGTTTAATAAAAAAATAAATAGCATTTTTTCGTATTTTATAACACATTTTTTCTAAATATTATAATTATGCCTGTATTCAAGTAATGATTTTAATACATTTATTCAAGTAATAATGAATAAAAAATCTCTAACTCAATTAGGAGCTTTTCCTACTTTGAATTCGTAACTAAATATTACAAATTAATATATGAATTATACAATATCAAAACATTATTATAAATGTTTCAAATAGTTAAATAACAAATGTAGCTTAAATTTATTTACTTATCAGATGAAATTAATCCAATTATTTTTGTGTTTAAATGGAACTTTTCTTTAAATGTTGTGCTGGGAAAATCTTAATCAACAAGTAATGACATTTTTCAATGACAGATAATAGAAAATGTATAACTAAAATTACAAATTTTATTAAAAAGATAGGCTTATTTTATAAAATTTCTCGAGAAAAGCGATAGGTGATATTAATTTAGTTTTTTTAAATTTTATACAGAAAATTAACGACTTTGTTATGCAGTAAAAGGAATAGTTAGTTCTCAACAGCTGACAATTAACAGTTAACAGCTAGCAATCCTTCTGACACAGGATTGTCAGATGGACAAAAGAAAAGCATTTTACAAGTTATTTTCTGCGGTAATTAGAAGACAGTTGTCATTTTTCTCCAAAGATATTATGTTCTCTGTTTTCCATGTAAACAGTATTTCTTCGAGGCGTTTTCAAGCTGAAATTTTAGCCATTTTAACCGATATTACCAATTTTATTCTGTAATATTTGTAAACGCATAACAATTAAATAAATGCTAAATACTATTTAATGTGAGATTAAATTTTAATTTCATAAATTTAATTGACAAAATTATACATTATGGCTCAAAAAATAAGTTTCAAACAATTATGCATGTTTGTTATGGATAATAAAATCATCAGAAATATTAATTTTTCTAATTTTTAAATAGCCCCAAAAATCAAATATTCTGAATTTTTAAAATCTAATCAATATTTCTTTTGAATTGTATAGATACCCGTGATCTTCGAGATCAATTGAAACCCCCCATGGGGGCGCATTTGTAACACGTACCTTTGCTGGCCATGACTATTCTTCACCAAAAGAAAATACGAACAAATTTCCTCTGACTTTCTACCCCGAAGTTAAGCAGGGAGACTACACAACACAGGAGAATATATTGCCACAGAGAATGGATTTTCCAAGAAGGGAACACAACAGAAACCAAACAAAGTTGAGGTCTACGAGAAAGTGAAAGTTGAAGAGCCAAAAGACGATAATCTGGCGAGATAACCCCGGCAGAAAAGGGAAGAGACGCGAAAGCCAAGCTGAATATAAGTCTTGCTGTGACGACAATTCGAAGCCAAATTAAAGGGGGAAATCTGTGCAGCGACACGGTGTAAAGGCAGGGTACAGGAAGGAGACACATGCACACCGGTGTGGAGGTGTTCGTACAGGGATGGGCCTGACTTTCTTTCTTAAAGTCACTTCTACTTGCTGCTACTGTTGGGGAATTTGGGTGGGAGAGAGAAGGGAGAATTTTCGGTCGTGCAGTTTTGCTGTGTTAGTATGGTTTTAGTTGCACAGTGCGTTCCATCAATAGTTGATTTCTTAGATAGCCTTGCTGATCAAAACCCCAGAGGATATATTATCATTAAGACATGTCTGTTTACAAAATGTAAAAATTGGGCACTTTAAGAATATTAAGGCATAAAAATAAAATCTTTTCTGATCTGTTTGTTCATCAAAGAATGTTTAAGAATTTTATAAATTTCAATCTATTTTAAAAAATTATCAAAATTTTAATACATTTTATTCAGATTATTAAGTAAGTAAGTAAGTAATAGGCTTTATTAGAATTTTAACAGACGAAAAATTTCACAAAAATTTCACAAAAATTTTGGGAAATATAAGTGGATTAAGTGAGAATTATAAGTTATGTAATGTTCTAAAATTTGCTTCTACTGTTAAAATCATCTATTTGAGTTTTTCTAAAATCTATAATATTGTATCGAAACTATTGGTAATTGATTATTATTTATTGAGTTAACTTTTACATGTTTGTTCTTTAATAAATAATTTTAACAAAAAATTCAGAAATTTATTTAAAAAATAATTATTGTATTTTACTCTGGTCTATAAGAGAGTGTATCCAAATTCAGAATAGTTTAACAAGAGGATTTTTTTTTAAATATCTATTATAGTTGATTTCTTTTAAATTTAAATTACAATATTAAAATAATATTTTTAATTATTAACATTGATTTGTACAACTATTATAGAATACAGGGTTAATTTAAAAAATTACATATCAATTATCTCTCAATAATTTAAAAATTGAATAAAGTCGATATTTTCATTTATAATTTAGATTAAGAATCGATTTGTTTAACTAATTTATCTAATTTATTTATGATTAAATTAAATATAATAAAAAAACGTCTTATTTTCTTTTGTTATAACATAATGAAGATTCCAATTGTATTATATTGTGTAGGTATAGTAGCAAATACCTACTTTACATATAATCTAAAACAAATCTTGTTATAAGTATTTCTTAATAAAATTTAAAGCATCTGTGATGAGAATAAAACATAACCGCAACAATAAAAATTTAATTAATAAAAGTCACATAGGAAATGAAATATGCTATAAATGTATACCTATTGACGATATATCATATTACATAGTTATAAGATCAGGATAAAAATTAAGAAGTTTTAATTATCATGGTAATATTAAGACTAGCAATGTCCTATAATTAAAAAAAATATACGACAATAATTCATGTTTAAAAACCATTACGTAAAAAAGTGCATTGCTTTTACAAGGTTTTATTATGTTTATTATGTATATATTGTAAGGACACAATTTAATTATCTTAAAGTGAATTGCATATATTATTTTAAATCTTATATATTTTTTATGTTAGTCGATCTTATTTACAGGCAACATGTATTACGATTAAATCAATAAATGCGACATATTCAAGTAAAAATACTTCTCAACTTAAAATATGGTTCTATTATATTAATATATTTAAAAGATTTTAAAATTTATTTTTTTACACTTATACAAATATATTAATTCACCTACAATATATTATGGAATCATTGTAGATGTCTTGGCCAAACGAAATTTTTAGGAAAGGGGTTAAGTTTGTTCATTAAGAGCCCAAATAAATGTTTTTTAACTTTTTAAAAAGTTGTATAAGATTTCGAACTGTATAGTATTTAAAATTATTTGTATGTTGGGCAACGTATTGCGTTTTCGACGAATAAGTTCTGACTCCTCCTCGGACAAATTTCGTTACTGGTAAAAGAACACAATCCGTCCGACGAGGATGGTATTCGTCGCCAACAAAACTATTTCCGGCCCCTTTAACTTTTATAACGGCTGTTACCCTTATTTTTTTATTAACAGCTAAATTAAATGCACTATATGTCCACTGTACATGTTAAAAGCTATGATTAAAGCTAGTGTGCTAAAATATTAATTGAAATAAAAATACAGAAATTTGTTGAAAACATTTTGAAAACTGAATTATGTTTTAATTGATCATAAAACACACAAATTTTAAATATACGTAAAAAGAATTTTAAATAAATAAATTTATAATGAATGTTTTCAACAAAGTTTGACAGCTTTCCATTTCTAAAATTATTAAATATTTACAAAAGCTTTTGAAAATCTGACATCAAAAACGCGGCAACAGTTTAGAAGCATAACAAAAAAACATCTTTTATGTAGAAATAATCTCAATCAAAATTAAACTCAAGTAAAAGTTTTGTTTTTAAATGGAATTTAGTCTCTAAGTTAATTGACGAAACCTTTAAAATCTGCATTTTAACATACGTCGGTAAAAGGTTAACAAAACAAAGTTAACTATTAATATAAATGGAAAAACTTTTTTATAATTTTAAATTGAATGCGTAACTTTTGATTAAAACAATACTTAAAATAAAGTTAACATAATCGTGTGCTACAATCTATAATATATTTTTATTAAACTGTCAGTTTAATTTTATTAAGAAAGATTTCAAATTAGATTTATTTAAAAAATCGAATTATGTATGTAATATAATATATAAACAATAAATTATATCAGTTTGTGGTTAATCCTTATGAAATACGTTTGATGACCGAAAATGAATTTGTTTACTATTCTTCTTAAGCTTAAATATTTAATAGGATCTCTCAATTCTATTAAAAGTGTGTAGGATATCTATGCCTTTTAGAAATTTTAAAATATTTGAAAATTTTAAAGAATTGAAATATTTAAGTAATCAATAATATTTTTTAAATAACTGAACTCAAAGAATTTGATAAAAAACTAAATATTATTTCTCATGGTCTTTCTTGCGCATTGGATAATATAATCCCCTAAAACATCTGACATTAATTTTTGAAAAGAAAGAAAATAGAAAATACATGCCTTCCATGATGAATTGATGATTTTATAAAATCCAGAAAACGACCGATCGAAATGATGATAATTTAAAAGTGTTGTTCACTTTATAAGTTCTCTCTTAACTATACCTTTTAGTTTGAATATGCTTCAATCTTAAGAGGGCTTCTACATATGTAGTCCGCCTATCTACCTATGTAATGTATAAACCATATACCAAAAAAGGGGAATGTTCTTAAAACGATACATGCCGAAATGAACTGGGGAACTAAATAAAAAACAGTGTATTTCTCTTGATTAATGACAACTGTTAGCAATTGTATCCATGTTAAAATTTCTTGATTGACAGGAAGTCATTATCAAATTTACGCCGGGAAAAGTTTGAGACAGGGATGATATGTATTCAAAGAAAAAAAATTAACTGAAATATTAATTATTATTCTCTGAACAATTATTACATAATCGTATAGGTTGTTGCTGAAATATAGTTAAGATGCGAAATTATATAGAAAAAAGTGTTGAATTTTGCTAAATTAAAATAATGATTATAAGCATTAAAAATAAAAAAACAATTTAAATAAAAAAGCGGCATTTGAGCCTTTATTTCAGTTTAATGCACATGAAACAATAATAAGGTTTATATATAAATTATTGTATGGTTTTATAACATTCTAACAATACTATTGCAATATTATTTATTTAGAGAACGCAAACATATAAACTAAACTAAACTAAATAAAATTATAAATTTATTAATTTATTAATGAGTAAATTATATAGTTATTTAATATTAAAAATACACTTTTTATTGTCATATAAGAACATATTTATGTAAGATAAAAACATTTATGACTTCTATATTTATTAAACATATTAATAAATTAACTTTAAAAGGTAAGAGGTTTTATTATTTCAAATCGATATGTCAAACAGATTGTTTGAATAAACTTATTTACGATATACGAATATTTCAGGTATTATTCAATAATTATAATTTTTAAATATTCAACATCCTTAAATGTATATTTATAATATTCAGCATTTTTATTCTTATAAATTATTACAAAATATAAGAATAATTTTTTTTTATTTCTGAACTGTTTTCAATGGTATCGACTCTATTTTTTTATATTTTAAAAATGTGGAAGTATATATTCGAACTTTGGTATTATCTCCTTTGATAAGGGAGGAAGGATTGAATTATATAAACACTGAACTCTTTCCTTATTATAGACCTTGCTTACCAATATTAAGATAAAATTTATAAATTGCATTTGAACTGCACTAAATATAACATTAATGGCATTTTGTTATAATATATAAACAAAGTGCATCCTATAAACTGGATAATTGGACAATTTCTAAATACTTTTTGAAGTAAATAACATTTTTTTTAATATCACAACTAAGTTATATATAATAATTCAAATTACTGCACCTTCTGCATTTTGAGCCATCTTTTATAGGCGAATTAAAATTCTCCGAAAATAGTCAATTTTGAATTTTAAAAAGTCGTCCAACAATGCACTGAAAAGAAAGAAAAATATTTTCAATTTCTGATCCACCAGGAAGAATGAAATCACCAGATATGAATGAGGGAAACGACTGAAGGTAGTCCTGAAAAGGGACTTTGATAAGGGTGCAAATCGATGAAGTAATGGGACAGGTGAATGGTTATAGTGTAGGCACCAACCCACTATAGCTACAGGTGATTCCTAATGCCCCTGGCCAGTGCTTACATATGGTCTGCAGACACCCTATATCTGTATATACCCATGCCAAATCGTATGGTGTTAAAATGTGTTCTTCTTCAAATGTAATTTGTATTTGATGGGTTAGCTATGAAGAAAATGCAATGGTCAGAGCGGACGAGGCCTAGAAAGGTAGCTTAATGCCATTTTAAAATATACATTTTGGTAGTGGGAAATTGGGCAAGGTGTAGAATACTGTTAAATGTGGAAAATTGTCTGCCAAAGATAGAAGAAGGCTGTACAGCTATTAGACCATCTATCTGGAAATGTCAACACCACGGAAGCTATAGTAGTCATTGGATCTAACTTATTGAACTTAATTAGCAAAAATAGGGTTTGATTTCTTTATCTGTACCTCAATAAGATAGCTAAAGGATTTGAAGAAAGAGATCCGTGTCATCGAATGCTTCAAAATGTTCAGCTCTACATGTACCTTTTGTTTGTGATCCTAGAGATGAATGTATGCCATGGAAATTAATGTGGCTGATAAAAATTATTTCAATATTTAATTATAAAGATACTTCAAAGAAATTTAGAAAAATGTTAATGTATTTTTAAAAAATAGTAGAAAAGATATTAGTAAGATAATAAGATAAAAGATATAATAAGAGTTGAGGATAACACACAACCATGTTTACAGGGGGTTTACAAAAACGGAGATAGTGGAATCTAGTTTTGAAGAAAATATTAATCGGAATGGTTGGACTTTTTAATAAAAAATTGCGCAGCAAGAAAAATAATAATATGTTTCGAATTTATGTATCTATGAATAAATTTGTGCCTATTACTGGATGTTTTTATAAACGTACTATTTTTCTATAATGTACCTTTTATAGCATAGAATTCGTAGTCAGAATATTCTGCTTGCACCGTCAAGTATATTTATGTATAGCAATTGATTTTTTACTAAATAAAGAGAGATGAACCGATCCCTATGAGTATTATATATACATACAAAATACAGTATTCACAGGGGGGTTTTCAGAAAAATTTTAAGGTATATCTATCTTTATTTATATATCCAGTAAAATTGATTCATACATATCGCAATCATACATTCCCTATATCCCGTAGTTCTAATGTACAGATCTTAACCAAACTGAAATGGTTCCCCGATTGACAGCGAACTAACCAAATACATCTTATATTGAGAAATCTAGCCGGGACGATGGCTAATTTTACACAAGGATAGTGATACCCTACCCTATTTAATGCTATACTCGCTGCTAATTTTCTTCTTTTAAATCGGGTAAAAACATTATGATTTTCCAGATGGTATATAGTCTATTGGCAGACTGGAAGTTCACCGTTTGACGTGTGAAGTAGATGAAGAAATCGCATGTATACGCATGTCTATGTTGTTGGTGTGTCTCATAGTATAGCTATGTCTAAGTGCACTGAAATGCGAAATGTATTCTAGGAGCAAATATGGTAGTTTGTGTGTTGGCACAGTAGTCTTCCTAATGTGGATCACCACAGAACACGCTCAGGAAGGACAGACGGAAGACTGAATAATTTGTGTTTGCCCAAAAAAGGAAAAAGGCTTGACTAATATTTTCTAACGGAAATCGATTTGTTTGAAGTCTAATTGATTTATTGATTTTTATGAATAGCTTTGTACTAGATTTTTCTACAATACAAATAATTTAATACATTTAAATCAATATGTTGTTTGTTATAGGCTGCAAGACTATTGATTTAAATAAATGAATAACAATATAATATAACAAATATTTTATTACGTTTTTACCCTAACTTTATTACGTTTTTACACAAACTTTATTACGTTTTTCTTCTACATGAATTAGCATGCGTGCAAAATTGTTAACTTTATGATTTCTTGATAAATTAGTGTATTTGACGGATTAAAAATATTCATTTTCTGATAATTTATTCAATTGAATTGAGTTATTTGACTCTAATAACTTCAATTTACAGAATACAAATAACATAGCATAATCGATTCAAGCGATTTTAGAAAGTTTAAATTTTACTTTAGAAAGATAGAACAATAAAAATTTTAAAATCTATTTAAAAGTTTTATTTGTAAATATAAATGGATTACATATATATTAATAAGGATAGCAAATCATTAATCGAATTTTAATACATTTATCGATATTATCACTTTAATAATATAAATGTTTTTTCAAACATATATTAACAGATTAAGTTTTTTGTTTCAAATAATATTATACTGGGCTAAAAAATGTATCTATTATGAATATAAAATTGACAATTTACAGATATCAATACAAACAAAATTCACATCCTTTTTTTCTTATTTTATTATTCCAATTTTGTTTTTTATAGCTGAAATTTATATAAAAAAGAAACACAAAATATTCTGAGAAATATGATTTATCGTTTTTGTCACTTCAAAAGAATTGTTCAAGTGATTTAAATAATAATTTATATGTAATGTGGCAGAAAGGGAAATATTTAAAATTGTTAAATTTCAAGAAATTTCAAAGTTATGTACATTTCCAAAATGGATCGATTTTAAATTAGAACAATTAAAGTGGAAATCTAATAAATTAGAACAGACATTTTAATTTTTACACAATTATTTATATAACAACAAGTTTTATACTTTCCAAAAAAAACTATATTTTGTGAACACAATACACTTTTTCAAATAAGAAAACTTAAAATTTAAAAAAACAAATAATAAACCAAGCTATTTTCGACGTTAAAATTTATGATAAGTCATAATATTAATGTTACCTGCTTCTACTTAATTATACGTGGAATAGAAACAAATATTTTCACTGTAAAAATTAACCACCTTCACATCAATATGGCTATACGATTGGATGCTAAAATGAATTGTGCACAAAAAACGTGTAGTCATTTTATTTAGTAAAAACTTGGAAACTATCAGGAGAACGCTTAGAAGTGATTACAAAAGAAATGAAGCGATTATTAACTATCATTGGATGAGAAAATTTACAAGTGTCATTGACTTGAAAGAATAAAGGGAATTATTATGTCCCTTTACAATACTTTTTCATTAGACAAGTTTACATCTTTTTAGGTTTAAATTGTGTATGACAGAATGCTTGGTAAGTTTCTTACTTTTTCGTAAATCTTGGCTATTAGACATATATTGTAAAAATAATTTTCGATTACTTTTGCAAAAAAATATACTTTTTATTTTAAAACCATTTATTACTTATATAAATTGCTCTCTAAAATATATATTTTGTATCAAATAATTATTTATAATGCAAACTTCGCAGTATACAAGATATAACTTTATTTATAAACATTCAAATTAAATTAGAGGAATGCTTTTATTTAAGGAAAATGAAATGGAAGAATATTTACTCAAATTTCTGATGCATATCTCTCTATAAAATAACAGTAATTATAAAATTATTATATCCTTCTTTTATATTAACTCTACTTATTTAACAAGATATATGTTTAATCTATAAAATAATGTCCTATGTTTTTTTTATAAAATAAGGCAAATATTGATAATTTCTATCAGCTCCTTATTAAATCAATGTAATACAATTTTAAGGTGTCGATTGCAATCCTTCAGAATTATTTTTCGATTGTCAATCTTTCAAATTTTTTTATGGACCGGTTCAAACCCTTATAAATAGTCCTGATAATGGATCCGATAAAAAAAGAAGAAATGTTGGAACCATGTTAATATATAGGGCGTAACAGCTCTTTCCACATTTTTTGTTTCAAATTTTTAATTGAAAACAAATTACGTTTACGTAGCGGTTGGAGGCAGATTTCAAATTGAGATCTTCGCTGACAATTCTGTACACCTTTTGGGGACAGAAGCAACTTTCTGCAGATGAGATGTTGTATAGTTGCTAGCTATAGTATTGTTATACAAACCCGGAAAGAGCTCTTATACCCTATATAGTAAAGAGCATTTAATAAATTTATGAAAGCCAGGAGTGTCGTAAGTAATTAAAACATATTTTAGATGTTGCAGCTTCTAAAGTTCCTACATTCTTTGATTATTATAAAAAGGAACAGAAAACAATATAATATATTAAGAGCATTTATCTACTTTTACTTTATTTAAAGTTAGGTTTTAGGATTTGTTACATCTGGTTTAGATTAATATTTTTGATTATCAATAAAATAATTATTATAATATTTATTTTTAATTAAAAGTTTATTAGTAATAATACTATCATAAAATTTACCAAATGATTAAATTTCAGTAACCACATTTGGTCTTTAACCTTTATTATCCTGAGACGTACTGAAACAAATATTAAACATCAATTCACTATAATCTATTTTTATATAAAAATTACAGCATGCTAATATTGTTAACGCTAGGATAATAAGGGTAATATTCTGATTTTCGTATCATGATTATAATTTTCTATTATTACTCGGATTTAATTAAATAAAACTAACAGTCAAACCATGTGGAGTCAAGGAAGAGAGGCATTGAACTCTGTAAAATATACAATTTAATGAAAAAATAGGAATACGAGTCAACGGAATGGAATCCTTGTTAAAAGTAACTGATCGACTCTCGGGTATCGTATGTAACTACTGACAAACGAGTAGTGCTTCCAAACTTTATTACAAAGATCATTGGTATAGTGAAGGTTATGAATAATGTAAAAATTGTAATTGGAAAACATTTATTATATTCTCTCTATCGACTTTTATTTTCTGGAACTCTGGAACGATTATTTAACTATTACATTAAATTTGTTCAGTTCTAAATTTCAAATCAGATTTTTCAAAAAAATAATAAAACATTATTGAAGATAATAATTTTTAACTCAGTGAGATTCACATACATGTAAGTATTATAAGTTATATTAGGCACTACTGCTCCAACATCGAAAACAATATTTTAAGCAGAAGGAATTTGTTTAACCGCAAACTACCATAAAGCCAAAAGTATGCAGATATAGATTCGAACCGCCGACCTACTGGTTTAAAGACTGCTCTAAGTCTAAGTACCCTTGGCTTCATGATAGTTGGCGGTTAAACAAATTCCTGTCTAAAAAAATTATCTACTTTACTTATGAAGGTAATCTTCGGCAAGTAAATATGTAAAATATCGTTTATCGATATTGGAGCATTATAGTGCTTAATTAAATAAAAGTACTTATTATTGAAAGAATACCTATCTAATATACGATGGATTGTGTCAGAGAGGTGTCATAATTGCTACATATTGTGATAAAAATAGTTTCAGTATAAATTTTAATAAAATTGAAAATATTCAAATATAATTTGAGTTGTTTTATAAATATGTATGCTCTGTGTAAAATTGCAGGGCTACAAATTGTGACAGATCTGTCTTATATAATTAATGTAATTCGTATTAATATTGTCATTAATTTTTGATTGCTAAATATAAATCTTTGTTGCAAATATAGAAAAGAGGTTTTATTTGTAAAATTTTAAGTTATTTAAGGATAAGTACAATTTTTAAACGGAATTAATTAAATATTTTCTGACTCTTAATAAATATAATATAAATAAATATATAAGATTGCTTTTTTACAATTAACAATTATTTAATAAAATGAGTCAACTAATTATGCTAATTAACTTTTCTAAAAAAATTAACTAAATATTTATAAAAATTTAAGCCATAAATTTGAATTAATAATCATCAATTTTATTATTATCTTGAGTAGTATAATAAAACAATGTAATAAATGAATAGGTATAACATAGAACTTAACAATAAAATACCCGTTGTAAAACACATATTACAGTTACAAAATGTATAAAATAATTTTAAAAAACTTACAAATATAGCGTACCATGATAAAATCATCTGGATAAAATTAATAACTAATTGCAACCATACTATTAATATTTCATAAAGTATTATATAAACATTATTCTATACATTTAATTTAAACATTTTTTTTATCTTTTAGAGCGTCTTAGCCCAGTAGTTTTGTTTGTATGTCTAGTCATAATCTGCACCATCCAATTCAAGACAAGCGACGCTATGGATGTTGACTGCCAGAAGAAACCCATTTTTTGTTACGCCTTTGTCACACGAATGTACCAGTCGGGAAAGACCTGTGTGCGATGGTGCCGACGATATATGACCTTGAAAGCAACAGAAGATAACCTATTAATGAAGACTCAGAGATTTGTAAATTGCTGTATCCATTTGACGGCTTCTGAGAAGGTCTAACTTGACTTGTCTAAAAATTAGATAACTGCAAATAATTGTAAAAATTAATTAAAGTTTACAACTATAGTAAAATTCCTAAAATTATTATATTTTTGAGGTTTGTTTTGGGTTTTTACTAGTTGTCTTCTTAATCTAGGATGGGTATAACAAAAAAAATGTATGAATTATTGCGAGAATTCATATTTATTTTTTGTTGTTTAATAATAGTTTAGAAATAAATTGTTAATAAATATACTTTTTACTATACTATGTATGTTTAAATCTTAGAAATTGGCAAACATAATAATTTCGCTTCCCTCTAATATTAAAGGCAATATTAGAACAAAGTCAATTTCTATGATTGTAATTAATTGGTGATAAAAAAACTATTGCACATATATAAATCCAAGAAGATTATTTCAAAATAGATATAATATCAATATATTATACAAATATATATTTTAACATTATTACTATTTATAGGGTTACTACTTATTATATAAAAGTAGTATAAATAAAATATATGAAAACAATATACACTAATTGAAAAAATATTAATACCATTCACCTAGTAGTTATCAAAAGCAAAATCAAAGATTAAAAAGATTTAAACTAATATTTAATGGAAAAATATAAAATATTATAAATAATGCTGATATAACACAACTAATATCTATTCAAAATGTTTCTTTGTATGAAAAAAAGAATCTTTATTAATGATCATCTCATTTAATAGCTTTTTATTATTATCTATATATTTCTTATTTTAAAAATAAAAGGGAAAATTATAATACGTTGCCAAATTGTAATATTGATATGGGGTAAAATTTACTGCTCCATATTAAAAATTACAAAAGAGTTGATCTAACTATGACACCGATCGAAAAATTTTATTATAACAAACATATGAAATTAGAATAATTTTTAATAAAACGAGCCCAATTCTATGATACAATAAAATTAACCGAAAACGACTGTTCACGAGACATAACGTAATAATGCATAACGTATAACGCATAAAATATTTTTAACATAAAAAAATAAAGGGAGGCACTTTTCTAAATGGAATATTAGTGGCCATAAGTATAATAGATTATCAATGTTATGTCATGGTACCCATTAGATGGCTATGAATAATTATATTATGATTAATACGTACGTATAATATCAAAGAAATAAGTCATGTGCAACTGTATATATATGTAAGAACGAATGAAGCATTAATTTGTAGCTTCGTAATAAAAGCAATCTTTTTTAAAATGAGAAAAAATATATCGGGTATTTTGGCACATCAGAATTCTCTTTAAAGCTCTATTTGTGCTATTAATTTGTCTAGTTGTATAATTAACTTGACTAACTAATAGTGAATTAGAAAATTATTTAAAAAGATTTGTGATTAATTTACACTCGAGGAACTAAAATATATTAACACAGAAAATAACCGCTAGACGAATTCTACCAAGCATATAAATTTTACCAAAATTAACTGTTGAACTTGATATTACGGAATTATTTAAAATTATTAAACCCATTTAAAAAAGCCCAATTTATTTCTAGAAAAAATTACCAAAATTCTAGAATAAAAAGAATATTGAAAACAGAAATGTATATATAGTATATATATATTTATTTATGAACAAATCAAGATTGGACAAATGCAATAAATATTAGACAACAAAAAATGACTAGTAGACAATAAAATGCATTAAGGAAAAGTATACAATTAAAACTTACCAACAAAAATATAATATCGATAAAAAGAAATATCATGGAAAAGAAATAAGAACAAAACAGGTATACTGATTATATAATGTTTATAATATAACACAAATATACAATTAAACCAGAACTTTGTAAAACAGATCACGAAATATACTACTTGAACAGAAAGCTGAAAAAAAAGAGAAAGATAATAAGTTCAACAAACTTAATTATTGTATCAAATGTAAAAGTGCAAAATCTATATCTTTGTAGGTAATAAGAAGTTGCATAATTAAAAAATAACTCACGAAAATATTGCTAAAAGATTAGCAACTAGGATTTAATTATAATTTAGATTAAAAGTACAACATACAACAGTTGACCCCGCTACCATGACTACAGCATAAACAATTCATAGTTATTGAAAACGATCAACGTAATAACGAACTGTAATCATTTGAAGCATATAAAATAAATAACCAACCTCCTTTAAATGATGATAGCATAATCATTATATATGATTTAACCGGTTTAGTTAATTGATTAAAATAGTTCAAAAACAGTAAACAAGGGTTCCCACGATTTAAGGGTAAAGATCGTTAATATATGTATATAATAATACTATTAATAATCACTAAAAAACTAATAGGTTACATAAGTATGAATTTTAGAATGAACTGTTTCGATGTATTATTCTTCTCAAGGGCGCGTGGGAACCCCGGTAAACTCATCGCGATGAAATGAAAAATATGAACAAAATGTAATACCTGTAGGGGTAACCTTGATATTTGCCACGGAAAATTGATAAAACTACACTAAAGAAAAGCGTAAAAATACCCAAGCCACCGAGAGCCATAACTGGAAATGAAAAAGAAGCAAATATATTAAATTATTAATAAATAGTTAAACAAAGCGGAAATTCGGGTAAAATATCTGGTTAGTCGGTGAAAGATGAATGGTTAATTGAAAACAATATTTAGACCAAATGTTCTCTATAATTATTTATGTCGTGATTCCTATATCTTAGTAATTGATGAAAAAAATGTTTATACGATAATTTGGTATTTGTCAATATAATAGTTCTAATGAATTAACAACCCTAAAGTCACTTAATTGGTAAGTACGATCAAACAAAAGAAACCTTCTAAAGAAATTAAATATATTTTGTTTCCTAATGGTATAACTGATCCAATTAGTTCAATTGTTAAATAAATCAAATACTCTTGTAATTTAAAACCGAAATATTCATTAGAATATTACTAGTGTTATCAGTTTAGTGTCAGCAACTTGCAAATAACTAGACCTACTTGATTGAAAGCCTGTAAAAGTATACTAAATAGTTTTGTTATTCCTACATAACAAATACTTTTAAGAGACCTCGAAAATAAAAAGAATCTGTTAACAGCTATAAAACTTTAGAATTTATTTAAAGATATGAAGTGATTATTTCAGAATTAATAGCAGAATGTGTGTACTACAAACCTTTCCGCTTTCCCGAATCTGTGGTGATAAAACTGGCTTCGTTAACCATTAGTACACCACCAACGACTGCCGCATCTGACAAGAAAATAGCCGTTTTGAGAACTGGTTAAGGAGAACTAAATGTGTGAAAGCGACTCCCCTCGCTGATTCCTATTCAATAGAACAGACTATTATGACAGACAGAAATCCCTTGCCACTATATTCCTGTAAAACAAATAACAACTAACATAATGTAAAATAAATAGTGTACGTCATGAAAGGCTTCTATATCAGCCAGCATATGTGTATCCATAGCAACCAACAAGGCAACAAAACGTATCTAAAGTTTCTCCCTTGTTCCTAGAATGAAGTATATATAACACACAAAGAAGATATCTAGACATGTATGTATAGATATTATCAATTCTAATTCTGGGTACATTTTTTTACTGTAAGAATAGAAATAGATAAAAAAGTACTGTATTAGTCTAAACGTTCTGTAGTTTATATAAAAGCTTATTCTTAAATTAAAAGGATACAAAGGAACATCACAATAAAGGTTTCTGCAACGAACTGGAAGTCCCCACTGGGGTATATAAACACCTGAAATTTAAATATACAGAGAGTATAAGTTGACTTATTTCATAACACGATAGATGAACTAATCAATAATTAAAAACACATAACTCACTAATTGGCCCGTTTGTGAATTGGCATGTAGCATAGGAGGTCCCCTGATGTGATTCCACATTTGACCAGACAACATACCGAAAATCAGCGACTACAAGCGATTGATAAAAAATTAATTTAATTAGAATAAATTTGTAAAGTTATTCTGCAGCGTTTGTAAAAAATTAGATGGCGGCCAGGAATGTTGAAATTATATATTTGTTCAAGTGTAAAAGGAGCAAGTAGTTTTGAGTAATTTTAAAGTACTTTTCAACAAGTTAAAAAATGTTTTTAAATATTCCCTTTTATAAACTAGCACTAGGTACTATAATTCCCTCAAAGTATAGGAGAGCTAGACGTGTGATCTTCATCCTTCATCGTGGTTTGCGGTCCAACAAATTAATCTACATTTAAATCTGTATTATATGTTATAAACGCAGTTTGATTTATTAAATTGACAAGTCAACATTTTTTGAAGACTTGTAAAAAATTTCAAATTCAAGATTTTTTCTGTCTTATTAAAAATCCAAGACTGCTTATGAACTTCGAAGGTGAAAGGACTGCAATATATATTTTTATAAATTACTATTTCCTTACTTAGTTACAATCAAATAATCTATATTCAGAATGAGTATCTCCAAGAATATTTAGTAAGTATCGTATTTGGCTTTCTTAATTAATAAAATACAAAGGTTTACAAAAGTGATTGACATGTGCGATTTTAATATTTAAAAATATTTCAATGTACCCATGGCTCCTTTTAACTGATAGCAAAGAACCTACATACTAAAAAGTCACATACTTCAGTTTAGCAGACTAACAAGATTAACACAGAAAAATAATTACAGAAATAAATTTATACAATTGCAATTTTTTGAAAATTTTAATATCCCGAAATAAAGTACCATTAACTGAAAAATGGCAATCAGTTTACGATTAATATTCTCTATGTTTTGTGCATTACACAAAAAGGAAATGACAAAGTATGTGTTTGAAGTATTTAAAATAAAAAATATGAAAACTAAACAAGGAAGAACATTATTTCATGTATGTGATAAAACATATGTGCTTATTGAACACACTGTAACAACCCGATTATTCGCGTCAGTGTCATGTTCAAACAGTACAGGACTTCTGTCTATTGAGAAATTAAACACATCCGGAAATGGCGAAAGTCAATCCCATTGATTACGTAAACTACACTCTTGAAAATTCAAAGTGACACAATTAAAACAGCTGATTCTATGATTCAGAAAAAATGCTTCCAAAATTAAGTAAAAAAAAACTGTGTAATCTGATTGTATGTTTGTAATAAAGACAACCCCATTAATAAACATTCATTGGAAACTACACCGACAAATTAGACCAAATCTATTCCATATAATAAATGCACTCAAAACTCAAATTTTATAATGCACAATTATTGATAATTGTAAATAAAGGTTATATATGATATAATATGTTTATAATATGCATAAAACTCACCAAAGATAGAATGCCCCAAATAGTTCGACTGTGCAAAAATTCGAGACTATTTCTCTTCAAGTAGAGGATGGCAGCTCCCATAGACATGAAGAGGGCTAACAGCATGGTGCCTGTGTAATTTGGAGGTCGAAACACTCGAATCTAGAATCATGGTAAGGGCAGTGGGTGAATTAATGTATCAAAGGAATTTTGTAGAATTAGAAAATGTTAAAATAAGTTATTGGTAGATCAAATAATTTTTTATGAGAACTGAGGTCTATTATATCGTTATATTTAACCATCTTTTCACTCACCTGAATATCAGAACGTTCTTGAATCCATCGAGCGATTGTCTCGGCAGAAAAGCCAAGACGTGAGATATCCATATAGTCTAATTTCTTGGGCATTCCTTTCGGTGGGAAATGAATAAAGACGGGGGCTGTGTTCTGTTTCAACTGGAATTTAGTCGATGTGGGCGTCCGTTATTAATGTAACCAAAGTATGGAAATATTTATTATAAAATTCAAACACATTTTAACTGTAAAGTTAAGAATCGCAAATAGAATTTTAAAGAATTTCGTTCCGATTTCGGATTATATGTTAGAAATGCACAACTTCAGACAAAAATTATGCTAATAGAAAAATTCCTCAAACAAGAAATTTTAATATTTTTTTACCAAAAGTATAAAATAAAAACATAAACAATGTACAGATAAAACAGAAACAAGTATTTTATAAATATTCAGGGATAATGATAATCTATCGATTTACCACTTACAAATCGGAAAACATCAGATCCATCATCGAAATCAACCATTGCAAAGAAGAGACGATTGAATCGTATCTGGGCGTACCTCCACGAATTGGCCACAATTGTGAATTCATCGTGAGCAGATCTAAAATGTTTAAAAACGCACTTGAATAGTATATTATTCAATTCACTAGTCACTAAAAGTATCCTAATATCAATAGGTATTAAAGCTTCTGTAAAAGAAATAATTAAATTAGTGTATCAATAGTATAACAAATTTAAAAGCGTTACCAAATTTTTTTAATACAGAATCCATAGCGACCATAGAAACTAATTTACTATTCATTGAAATCAAAAAAAGGCCAATTTACTAATTTACTGAAATAACACAAAATAAAATAAAACTATAGTAACCTATAGTGAGTAGACTACGTACAGGCAAATTTGGCACTGTCGAGATGCAGATAAAGCGGTCAACATGAGAACCACCGAGTAGTTACGTGGTTGTCCTTTGACATACTGACGAAACTTGTCCCCATTGAGCCGAATTATCGGACGCCTATTGGACCATTCAACAAGTTGTGCTATTCTTTCTGAAAGAAACTGATGATGAAATAAATGAATGAAACGATTAACAAAACATTGACCATTCACAATATGTTTCTTGCAACAATGGAGTATTTGTAAATGGTGTGATCATAAATAAGAATTAATATAAATGAGTGATTATAATTTTATGAAGGAACTCTAAATAGATTAATCAGAAAGTCAAAAAAAACTAAAACAGTTAATACATAATTTATATTAAATGAGTAAGTTGATAATTACAAAAATAGTAAAGTACAAGTAAATTAAAAATTTTATTTTAAAAATAATACTGACAAATCAGTTGGTGCTATTTAGAAACCTAAAAATACTGTTTAAATTAGTTATGGTGAATAAGATACTCATAAAGTCAGAACTTCGACAAACATATAGAATCTTATACTAAAAAGAATATTCTCGATTTTCTTTTGTTTAAAATATAAAATAAAACTGCAGTTTTGTTGAAAATAATTTACAATAATATTTATATATATTCTATATTCTATAATCCTTGATAGACAAGAACTGGATTCATTACATAGACTACTCTCACCCCATACTCAAACAAGCCCTGTAATTCAATTGTCTTAGTTTTTTGTACATGTAAAAAATTCCACATTAATTATTCCCAAAAATGTATTGATGCTCTCAGGTGATTTAATTTAAATGGAAAAACATAACATCTAATCGATGGAATTAATGTGGAAATGATTTATACTTTAATTTTTTTTGATTTATAGAAATTTGTATTGAGTTTACAAATATAGAACAATCCTAATTAAATATTTAAAAAAATTAAAGACTAAAAGGATTAAACAAATATTGAAACAAAATAAATAAATATGATGGGATGCAATGGAGTGGATAAGTATTAAAATTGTAAGAAGAAATATGGATTAAGGTTTACTTTTAAGTTTTATAACAATTTAGAATATACAAACACTTAATTTTGAATATTATAAATCTTAATCTATAAATGTATATACTTTCAAAAAATTAAAACTTCATATAAACTTTCAAAAATGCATAATGAAGATAAAAGATTCTAAATCATATTATTGTTTACTGTGATATTTAAATATGTATTGTACATTAGTTAACATGTATTTAAAACATAATTAGTTGTCAGTAATATACTTCCTACATTAAAAAAGAATGATTAAATTATTTGAAATTGTATCAATGCCTTGTGTTAATATTGTAAAAAAAATCCATTATGCATCCAATATTACAGCAAAAACAGGAAGATTGGCAGGTGCACATTCTCCCAGGCATTCAACTGTACTATGTCTTTTACAAAAAGTTTGAAACAACTGATTCCATTAAGGATTAACCATGCTGTGGTCATTCAAGTTTATTCAACAACAAAAAATTTATATTGCAGTTTTAAGAGAGATGAATGACAGCACCCTGACATTTCCCTGCTATATTGAAAGTCAAATTGACAATTACTCAGCTTATCATGTCAGTGATTAAAATGTTTATAAACTTTGCTTGTAATTAAAACTGTACATTCCACACTTTGTGCAAGAGCTAAATGATGATGATCCTGATCCTCATGTGGTCTGATGAGGATATGGCAATTACACATAAGATTTTTAGACTACATATTCTGTTTATACATAAAATTTGGCTCTGCAAGCTCAAGGTGTTGCCAATAATTGTCATTGAAAAAAATCCTGCAATGAGGCAGTTTTTAAATTCAATGTGTAAAATAGACATAACTGAGTTTGTCATAATTCCAAAAAAACTGTATCAGGCTTGCCAACAAACCCAAGTGGAAATCCCGGACATAATTACAGAGGTCCCAGTCTCACTAAATGTGTCAACATACCCTATAAATCCTAGGTTGGGAGGAATTTTTTTTTGATTTTGGGACTTAGAATGCAGGAGAATGAACCTCAGGAATTAGTTGTAATTATTTAAATTTGGTCATAAATACATATTGACATTTTATTTTGCATTGTGCATGCAACATCTGCTTACTGTTGTGTTCTATCAATGTCTTTCCATAACCTTGGGTTATGCCACAACATCACTCCTGGCCACCTCCACTGGAAATGTTTGGTATCGATAAAAACCTGCATAAAGTTTGTCCTTCAAGTGCTTGGCAGGCAAATGAGAAAGAAAAAATTCGAATTGTCCCATGACATGTTAGCATGGTTCTGTATGTCAGCAATTTGGGCATTTTTTAGGATATCACTGATGATGAGAGATTTTTCAGGAAGTAGGTGAATGCAGCTTCATAGAAATCCTTGATGTTGCCTAGGCCTTCAATTTTCGCATCTCTATTTAGCATATCCAGTTTGGAATTCTCCCCAATAAAAAGTTCTTTCCTGGATTGCTGAATTGAAGTAATCATTTAAAAACAATTCACTTGAACTAAATCGCAAATAGCAAGTACATTTTTTGGCAATTTTCACAAAATGATTAAATTAAAACATAGACTAAAAAATATAACTTTAGTATGTTAGAAAACCAGGACATTTTCCGAATTAACCAAGACAGCCCATAAAAACCTGGACAGTTGGATGTATACCATATACAACAAAAGTAGGTAAATTTTCTTGATTTTATGTATGATATGTCATTTCATTAAGGGGCAGGACTTTGTACTATGGCAATCATTACCAAGATCTTTTTCATGCAATTTCCTTAGAAAAAAATACATGTTAAGGGGTATTAACCTCTACCATACTGTGCAAAGGTTTATAAATTTGTCAGGCTTCATGTATGGCAAGTATTTTTGTTTCATAACATTATGATTCCTGAGATTTACTTAATTTCTAATTATTTATATATAAAAATGATCCCATGATGCCTCATATCCTAGTGAAATGTGCCATAAAAAGTCCTAATGTATGGTGTTATATTTTGTCAAGGGTATCATTAAACCCTATTTTTTGAAGGTATAGTCAAGGAATATAACTGGACCTTACTTTTTTATGGTAGTCACTGGTGCTTCATACATTCTAAATACTGGTCCAGGATTCAAGTGATACAACAGGCTAATGACAAATCTTTCAGCAGAATGGGGTGCTACCACATATCCATTGGTGGTCAGTATGCCTGTGATTCAAAGCAGATTCTCCAGAAATATGGATTAGATAATCAAAGAGCAATAATCAATGAATTTAATGTAATAAACCATTTTGCCAATTTTTCATTAGGGTATAATAAATGTGCTAAACTTTGGTGGGACATTTTTATACATAAATAACATATAGCAGGACACTTTTACGCCTAAATAACATCAAAAGTGGTCCATTTTTACAGCTAAATAACATGAAGCAGGACATTTTTACATCCAAAAAACATGAAGCAGGACATTTATATATATAAATAACAGGAAGCCGGACATTTAACAGCTAAGGCGGAGTTGAATTAACTGTGTGCCCAGCATCCAAGTAGCCCAAAAAAAGACCTGCATGCCTGCATAATTTAGAAATTAGAACCATTTTTTTCAAAAAATTAAACAACCATCTAAAAAGCCTTATATAGCAAAATTTATCAACTGTTAACCACAATAACACATACAACATGTTGAAAAGTAAATTGTAAACATTTAAAAACAATTGATCATAATATCTGCATAAAAATACTAATGTAAAATGCTTTCTTATGTCAAAATTTCATAAAATTAAAAAAGATTGAAACTTGTGCAAAAATAATTATAAACAAACCATTAAAATTATCATAATATTAAGCATATATTCCAATGACTTATATATTATTTATCTATACTTGGCAAACTGACCAATATTTAGTATAGTATATTACTCTGAAATGAGGAGATTTGCATTCAGAAATTATAAGTCAGAGTGTAGCAGAGACGAGTTTATTTTATGTGCAGATCTTCAAAATGAAGGGTAATATTCAATATATTCAACATTGATTTTCTATTGCAGTATATTAAGCATATAATCTCTGGTGGATATTTTAGATAATTTTTAAATTTCAAATGTCAAATCCTTAATTTGCTATAAGGATTTCAGTTAAAACAAAATGACCAACATCAACAAATAGAAATGTTTTGCAGTAGATTATACACTCAGAATCCACTTATAATGATGCAGAGATCTCTAGTATCAAGTTGAATATATAGAAATAAATGTCTGTTGAGAAATACATTTATATTGATAATCAATACCAATTGATGTGCAGAAGTTCAACATTAACTCTTTAAGTTTAATTAAATTTATATATTTAAACTCTTTTGGTATGAATAATAATATATATACAATATTTTGGTATATCATATATATATAATTTTGTTTAATATTACTAATATTATTTTGAAATTATTAATTACTAATTAATTTATATGTAAAATAATGATTTATTACTATTAATAATAACACATACATATCTATTAAATGAGTTATTTACATATATAATAAATAGTAAAACTATAAAGGTACTTTAATTTCAGGACAATACATAAATCAATGTATTAATAGATATTGATTAAATTCACTCTTTAATGAAACCAATACCATATATAATTGAAATGCACTCTGGATGTTCTTTTTTCTAGATAATTAGTAATATATAAGTCAATGTATATATATAAAAATAATGTTCATTAATTGTAGGTGTCGAGAATCTCGACATTTACGAAATCTCATAGGTGACGAGAATATTTCAAATATTTTGAAAATATTACAAAAGATTTAATTTAAACTATAAAAATGTATAGTGTATAAAAGTG
>JAUZNC010010340.1:0-23969 GCA_034780395.1 Vannuccia rotundouncinata | reverse complement strand
AATATTTATCTGTGTATATCTGTGTATATCTGTAAATGTAGTAAAATGTAGTAAAATGTAGTAAAATGTAGTAAAATCGATGTTTTCAAAGAATTATAAATAATGCGAGACACCATATTTATATTATTTAAATAATTTATTCCGTTTGAAGCATCGCAGTAACTTGAAGAGAAACATTAACCGCCCTAACGAATTTTTTCATATTCGTGACCAAATCGCTTCACATTCCAGACTTTTCCGTATCAAATTGTATCGTTTGCCACCCAACCCGTAAAGGTGTCCCATTAAGGCACTAAATTTTATTAGATACACCTTATTCCCTTGATTAGTTAAACATACGTTCTTATCAGTATAAAATTATTTTAAAAATTATTAATTTTTAAATATCTTGCTCAACAATATTTATACAATACACAAAATGTTGTTCAAATTTTCCACTACAATTTAAAAAATATATAACTAACTTTAAATAATCAGAACGACAGTTGCAACAGAAGAGAACAGTATATATTTATGGAAAAATCAAGCCAATATAATAAGCATGATGTCACGTCAGGTAACTTCACATCAGAGTACCAGTATACATTTACAAAAAAAATATCCCTCATATGCAAAGTAATCGATGAAGTTGCCCATATGTAGGAGACACAAGCGATCGATAAGTTCAGTTTTAGTTTACATAATCGGGAGGCACACACCAAAACACAAGGATCCCGCGAAAGGTGAATCCAATTTGAACTAACACAATTAAATCCTTTCTAAAGCAGTTCAAAATCGGAGATGGGTGAGATAGAGAAAAGGCAGTTAAAAATAAAGAGATAAAATACAATAATTAAAATAAAGACCAAAATAATAAATGTATCCGAGGAGTTGGTAGAAATAAAATAGTTCGACTGAGAGATTAACAAAAATATTGTGGACTATATTTTCGATTGATTGCAAGGCTTTCATTAAGACGCAGTGGAAAAATAAGGACTTGTGAATAAGGACAAAAGGAAAAGGATACAAACAGATGTATCTGGACTCTTCTCAAAATGGGGCTTTGCAATTGGCCCAACCATACTAAAACTGACTTTGACAATCACATTGGAAAAGCAAATAACAAGACACCGACTAAATTGTTTGAAACAGATTACTTGAGATAGTATAATGATTTAGTATATGAATAGATAGATTATATATAGGATATAAGTAAGAATATGTTGGCTACATAATATTTAAATAGAATTTGAACACAGTGTGTCTACCCAAAACAATGCACCATAAGGGCTAACCAACAACAAGAGTACGTACGTATACACGAAAAAGTGACGGTAAGATGTTTATGAGAGCGAGAGTTTAAATGCTGTAAGATATTTACCGAGATGTCATCATTATTGTGGTTGATTAAAATAACAGAGCAGGAGAATTCGACAAAACAAAGTTAATTGTATGTATTGTTTGTGCATGTTACATATTTGTTGTGAGTTTGTGAGAGAGAGAAAGAGGCGTAACGGATAAGGGTTATTACATCGTGATGAGGCTAGATAGGCAAGGTGCAGAGGGGGAAATTGGATAAAGAAAAAATAATAATATAATCGGGAGATAGTAGTACAATTTTATAGAATTCATGTAATTAACTATTTAAAATGAGAATAATATATCATTGTCTGAATAATAAAGTAGATGATTTACGTGCATTATTAATTTAATGGATTGGAGAGGTCAATGAACACCCTGACAAAATAGTTCTGCTATTAAAATTAATTCCCAAAAAAGATCAGGAAAAAATCAAAAAATAAGGAAAGAAACTAAGACATCGGAGACCCGGTTAATCGCCACCTGAAAATAGAAAAAAATATGTTGTGAAAATAATCTAATATATTACTTATTCTTTAGAGAGTAGTACACTACAATATTATTAAATACCTGCAGTAACATCAGCAACAGGAGCATCATCGCAATCCACAGTCTTTGTGATCTCTTCCTTAATTATTTTATCATCCTCAATAACTTTGGTCACACATTCTTCTGTTTTGGTTGTAGAGGAGAAGGTTTTCACAGTTACGTCATCATCGCTGTGAAAAAAATTATTAAAATAATAGAAATATTAATATTCTTCAATTCTAGATATATTTTTGACTTACTTATTCGTATATTCTTTAATTGAGTCCATAGTGATGTCTCCAATATGTTGCGTAGTTTTTGCTGGTGTATCGTCAACATGAGTGTTATCTAGCTTTTCGGTAACTTCTTTAACGGTAGGTTCATCTTCTGCTTTCTAGAAAGGGATAACAAAAAATGTCTTTTACAAATTAATTACATTAATTAAAATTTAAAAAAATCTATACTTAAAAATAATTAGTCGGCCTGATCTGACATTAAGTCGAATCAAATTTTTCTTAAGCAACAATCAATTAATTAAATTAGCAATTAAATGCATGCTGATATTTTATAATAGAAACACCAAACAGATCGTGATAATGAAAAATATTTATAATGATCACAAAATTTCACTTAATCTTCTAAAATTATTTCAAAATTTAGATTATTGAGATGTAAATAACTGAAATGAAGAGTAAATAGAATAATAATATACTTTGGTCCAAAACGAATTATTAAATACCAAATTCTAATATTCACAACCATATAATATTGATTAATTTTGAATAATTATTGACATTCGCCCAGTGGGAAATAAACCCCAAAATCATAATATGAACTACAAAATAATGAGAATTCCAAAGGATTGGTATATCTTTTTCATAACCGGATAAGACAAGACTTCTATTTAGTATATAAGAAATCTATTTCAGAAACAATTAATTCAAATACGATATTAGATTTTTTCAGAAAACAAAAATTCTATTTAATAACTTGTGAATTCAAATTCAGACAAGATGTACATTTCAAATATCATATTTTTTATATTCGAAATAGAAATCTTGTCTTATGAAATATATATTCAAATATTGTTTTTTTTTTTTTTAGTAAAGTAATGTAACATTTTAAATACAAAAACTTTAAAATAACAAACCACAACCAAGCAATTTATTATAATAATTATTTGTTATAATGGAAGGTTAAGGAAAATTAAAGAAATATAACGAATGGGTAAAACAGTATATTATTCAAATTTAAATACAATCAATATGATTGCTATTGAAATATTGATTTCTTCGTTTCCTTTAATGTTAGTAATCTGGTGATAAAATAGGGAATTGGGTAGGAAGAAAGTGGGGTGGGAACTTACCTTCGATTCAACATGAGCCTCCTCAGTATTGTTTACAGTTTGCTCCATTGACATGAGCTAGACAACACATAGGAACAGAAGATGTACAACACAAATTCTTACCGTTATTTGACGATACTCAAACCCATATTTAAAAAAGTCTATTATTTTAAAATTGAGTAAAACTATTTGAATTATTGTCTATATTATGAATGTTCGATTAAATTATCTCACCTAGCATAATTGAAAAAAAATGTTTTGTAAATTTTCATTAGAATTTGAAAGAAAATAATTGATTTTTTATTATCAAAAATTAAGTTTTTAAGTTTTATGCATTATATATATATATATATTAATCACGATCATCGTATTAAAACAATTAAGAGACGATATCTTGACAAAGCAGTCAGATTAAAACAAGATAACTACGATTCTGTTTCTACTTCCAAGACTACTTAAATATTGAACAAACATGAAAGATATATTGCAGTCGCCGTAATGGTAATTCAAAGTAAATGGCCGGAAACAATAAATAATGCAGATATTTAACTATTATCCAAATAAAGCAGCTAGAAATTGGCAGAACAACAAAACAAGGAATACAAGCGCGCGGAATAAAATCAATAAAGAATAGATAATGTTTCACAATAGTGAAGCAATATTATTGTTTTTATTAGGATGAAAATTTAGCAGACATCAGAGATCTCTCCGACTGAAATTACAGAAAATTAGTTTTATTCCGATCACTGAACTTCTTGTAAGCATAACTAAGAAAAAAGAAATAATATCAGTAGGGTAGGAGGAGTTGTGGAATTGAAAAACCAGAAACTAAGTAAGACAAGTGTCCAATTTCGTATTGTGCAAATATTGTCTTGAAAATGGTGGATAGTTATCCATAAAGGATCAGTTCTAATATAATGGAGAATGCAGAAAAACAACGTCAACTTGATAAGCAAAAAATATAGAACTAAGTATATAATTACTGTGTTCGAGGCTGCTACTATTACCATTAATATGTTGTAATATTTCTGTGCAATAATAATTCTAGTGTCATATTTCAAATAACCACTGTCCTGTAAATATTACCAGCTTGACACAAACGGTGGAATTTGGTGTAGGTAAGAGCGAACATGGTGATGAGATATCATTGGAGTTAAAGGGAAGGCAATAAGAGAGAAAATGCTTCACATTTTTGGCATAACTAACTCCGACACAGGCAAGCCTTTGAGAATACGAAACATATTTATGAAATACCATAAATAAGGTAACATTTTTCCTTTTCTAGTTGACAAAACAAAAACACATGCAGATTGCACTTTGAAAACAGCATCGACAAAAGACTAACTTCTAAGTTATGTATTCTGAACAGCATGCGTTTGTCAGGCGTCTACTACAAGTGAGTTTCATGACCAATGAAGAGCTTCGCTTCAGACATGTCGTTACTCCAAAGGAACTACTGTGTGAAGGTGTATAATAACTCCAAAGAACCAACCAGCGTGTCATTCTATCTGGACTGAGAGTCAGATTCTCTTACCTCTTGCTTGGCCTCCTTAATCGCTCCCTCGACAGTATCATTGGCTTTAGCCTCCAAAGCCTCTTCTCGGGCCACTAGAGCTTCCCCAGCCTATGTTATTATCACCAGGAGAGAAAGAGGAAAAGGGTAAAACTAAACAAAAACGGTGTGGCACCTAGTTCATGTGTTTATTTATTTCAGGGAGTAAAAAATGAAAAAAATAAAAATATTACGTTAACCGTGTTAATAAGTGAATGGGTGGGTGCATGCATTCAAAATAAAAGCCAATTAGACATTTTGTAGACCCGTTATTAGTGAAATAGTAATTTATGTTTGTACAGAGTTTGTAGGAAGTTGATTTCAAGAATTCATTATTTTTGGAGACTGAATTTTAAATAAATTAATCAAAGACTTCGCATGAACCGTACAAACACTTTTATAAAACTAAATGAAACTTCATTAATTATCACTCGTTTCTATTAACAGGTCAACAAAACTTAAAGAACACAAGTGTGACTATTCAGTAGTAAAAAAAAGCATTGATTACCCCACTGACTGTAAATTACCGACTGTGAGGAATTAAGCTTTTTTTTAAAACTTATGGTCGAACCTGAATGGTATAAAAAGGGTGTATTGACTAATTAGTGTAGAGCAGGCCGAATTCGTCGAAACCCACCTCTTTCTTCGCTTCGATTATCGTAGCTTCCACAGTCTCCTTAGCAACCTCTTGTATGGCGGCCTCTCTGGAAGCTGCTTCAGCTTTGGCGGCCTTGAATGGGTGGATCAATAAAGCACGTCATCAAATGGTTAACGGGCTGGCCCCCATACATTCTAGTTTACATCTAGCGCTTTATTTATCATCTGACTAACGATGTTGTTTTTAAAGTTGCAAAAAGAATCAATCGAAACACCAAAAAATAAAAAGACTAATTGACTGTGTGATTAATTTCTTTAAATATATTGTAAATATGCAACATAATCTTCACGACTAATACCATACCCACCTGAAAGTCATAAAATTAAAGCGGATAAAATTCCCTTACCATTGAAGGGTAAAAACAAACCAAAACCAGAATAACTAAACTGATAACCAAATGTGGTTGAACTAGTATTGTAAACCTACCGTCTCAGCAGTGTCCACATCTGCAACTTCCTCAACTACTGGCTCCAAACCATCTACAGAAAATCCCTTCATAAAAAGAGACAGATAAACAACATCAAAAACGTAGGAGATGATAGCACCTCTTGGCTCTCGGGTTAGTGGACATGGACAAAACTATGTGTTTATTTGTTTTACCTGCTTCTTATCACAAAAATGTTTCTAGTAAAAAATCTAATTCGGCTAACAATAAAGTTTCCCTTACAAGTTCTTTGGCTTCTGCAGTCTCCATGCCTTCTTCGACAGTCTCAAGTCCCTCAGCAGCAACTCCTTCAACGGCAGGGGCAGGCTCAGCCGCCACCACTGGTTCTTCCTTCTTGGGTCGAGCACCTTCGGGAAGGTTTATGGTACACATGGTACCGTAGTGGGAAGGAGTCTGTTGACTGACATCAGTAACCCGGACCTGGCCAGCACCATGCAGTGTCATCACAACGTTAGCGTCACTGTGTCCTACACAGGTCATCGCGAAAAAGCTCTCCTTGTCAGGAGTAAAACAATCTGAAATAGACCGGCCTTAGGTTAGAGCTTTATGTTCCAATTAATTTAAATATAAATGAAATTCTAGATACATTTCAAAGTGAAGTGAAAACTAAGACTTCTTGAGCATACCAATTAATTGTCCAAATAGACTCAAGAAAAGAGACGTTTGCACTATGTTTTAACTGTTTCTCTTAGAATTAGAAGTCGATTGTCTCGAGAGATAAATAACACACACGATTCCTTAAGTAAAAAAAAACTAGGACACAGCATCCCCTCCCCCTCAGATCTGCTAACCTAGACTGTTCTGCTCCATTTCTTTCTAACAAAGTTCACTCACTCAACTCTGCTCAGAGTAGAGGGAAATAGTTTGTGAGTGCCGCATGGCACGGCACGGCACTAGACTACAGATATAAACTCATTTAGTATATGCTCGAGACTGTTCGCGTTAATAATTATACCCCAGAACAATCGTCTCCCTGGAGAAAGAAGGAAGGGAAACAGCAGACTATTTTGATTGGGCTGTTAATCCGACTTTTGTCGTGCATGCTCAACGCATAAGAAACCTTAGACAGAAAAGGAAATATCGATCGAAAAGTAGGAATCTGTCTGTCTAGGTTCTAGTGTCCCCAGTTATGGCGATGACTCACATAGCCAACGCGAGAGACGAATGCAGTCCTATTATAGACATAGAATACTCAACGGCATCTGTTCCTATGCACTACTTACTTAAATACAAATAACTGAGCGTGACTCAACCATTCCAAGTGAAAGCCAGAAATATTGCCCTTTGTGTTGTCCTTTGTTAGAAAATAGCCCAATTATATAAAACACTATTTGGACAATAAAATAGAGACACAACATCTTTGTTTACTCATAAAATAGACGATTACAAGTTACATTATTTCCCATTAGCAGAGTCAGAATTTAAGGAAATATTTCTCCGTAATGAACTATCCTTAGAGTATTACTTAGACACAAAGGTTGTCATACTTTTTTAACCGGTGATTAACACGAGAAGTTTACATTTAGTTAACCACCAAAAATAAAGAGATGCAAATATTATCTAATTAAATAAAATTAAAACTAAATTGGCACAAATTCAATAAACTAATCTAACTGTCAATTATTGCCGGTAGAGAATTATAAATAATAGTAAATCTGCTTCCACTAACAGCAGTAACATACTTTACTCACGTCTCTCTATTCCGGAAATGCATAGACAGCATTTTACGTTTAAAAACAAAGCATTGTTTATATGAAATTCTGCTCCCCTTAACAAAATCCTAATGTGAGTTGCCTGGTAACATTTATTCTGACAGGGAGAAATCATGACCATAATACTTAAAACAACACATGCTGATAGGAAAGGTAGGACAATAGCTACTGTCAGTAAATAAAAGAAAGCATTTCTAGGCACTTCTTCTTCGAGGACAGTTTTTTGTTTGGGGAATCAGAATCGATAGAACTATATTGATTGTTAAGGAATTAGAGCACAATCCCTTTTTACATAATATATGCATACCGGAGACAAACAGACAATCGCTTTGGTTTCTTAAAACGACATTCCACTTAACTGTTATACTATGTAGTATATTATTTAATCATAAATATTTATTTTTTATTGACTAATTAGAAATATTTAAACACTTAAAAAATAGCATTCATTCACCATTGAATTGTTTCCTAAGGGAAGGCAGTGCCAGAATATAGAAAAGACCATCGGCAAGGGCAATAACAGCATTCCATTCTTCAGTGCTTCCCTGACGGAACCTTTGCACTCCAAAGCTCTTGATCCTGTGTCGAGCAGCCGCCGTATCGTCAGTAGGACAACGGTCAATGGTGGCGGTTTTAGAGAGCTGGGCCTTGTCAATTGTACCAGTACGCGCCTCTGGATCTGAACCACCGGCACCCATGGAGACGGACTTGTCGGTGAGAACTTTGTACTTATGTTTGGGCTTGAGATGGGGCAGGCTAAAGATTTTGATTTGTTCCTCTGAACAAATGATGACATCATGGTGCTCAATTGTGCTGCTTCCACCGCCTGGGGTAGGAGGCTTCTGGGCTGCAGTGTTAGTTTCGGCTGGAGCCTCGGCTGCTGGTTCTTCCTTGCCTGGTTCGGGACTGGCCTTGGGAGCTTCCACGTTGCTGAGCAACAAAAAATGAAAAGGATAAAGTAAATAAATAAATACGTAAACAGACAGTTTGGTGTGAATTTCAGGCACTGCCCTAGGTGGCAAAACAATGGAAAATTGTCAGTAAAAACTGAATCTAACTAAATATGAACATGGTGAGAACTGGATGTCAAATGTGTAATTATAATACAACATTCACCCATTCACTTAAACCTACAACAAATTACTAAGTACAGGGTTGGTGTGGTTTTTAGAGAATCAAATTCCAGGACATTATCCCCTTCTTATGTACATAAAAGCTTTAAACTCAATACATAATACCTACTACCCCTACCTAATGGAAGCAAGCACATAGTAATCATAACTGTCAGGGGCAGATACAGCTTTTTGGCCAGGGGGGTCTAGATTTTGTACCCCCCCCCCACTACCTGAATTTATGGGGAGCGGCCTGCGGAGCGAGCCTATACAATCCGAGGTTGCGAGGATTTTTTGGTTTTTAGACCTTAGAATGTATTTCTTGGCATAATTTTGAGGTTGCAAAGCTGCTAATGTACATACCCACATACATTATATATAGGTATATATTTTAAAAGTATCTATGCATATCTACTCGCAGCGGCGATTTTTTTTTATTCTGTCCCATAAGCCTTACTTTTATGTATAAAATAATTATATACTAAAATAATTTTTTGAAGGAGTACAATAAAATTCCAGGACTTTTCAGGTTTTCCAGGATGCCCAACCAACCATGTAAGTAATATACAAACATACGAAAATTATTAAAACGGCAAGATTCTAATCAGCGAAGTTACTATAAATAATTCTCCCCTCAGAGTATCTAAGTTGTTCGGGATCCAATCAGAGTGTCAATAAAGCTTACACCCAAGTTTCATTATCAAACCGGTTTGAAGGGATAGAGAATATTCTAGTTGAGACTCCCCCCAACCAGATTAAACCACTCCCGCGCACCTAAAAGTTCAATAACCTAAATGCGGAGAATTACAGACAGACTAGCTAGTTAGTTAAAATAGAAGAACATATTTTTAATGTTGGAATAATACATCAATTAATTTAGTAGTTAGACACGATAAATGATTACGTTTGGCAGCTCACCTTCTCTCTACAACCACAGCAGACCGGGTCTTGGCGTCAATCACGGCAATACCTACAACAGGGGCCCCGTGTTGAAGACTCAGAGACTTGCTAAGGACAACTTTGACCTCAGTGGTGTCCCTCTCAGCAGCCGTGGGAAGAGTAATGCTCAGTATGTAAGTGCATCCAGCTTGACTTCCCAACCAGAGACTGGCCACCTTCTCGTGCGGGCTCACAATGTAGGTCTCTGTGAAGAGCAGACAACGGATCAGAGCGGTGGTTACGTCTCCAGAGGATAGTGCCAATGGTTGAACGGGTTCGGGGGTAGGCTCAGCCGCGGCAGCAGTTTCTTCAGCAACCTCCTCCTTCTTTTCAGCAGAAGCTGAACGTAATTAAAATAGAAACACAATTAATAAAAACAGAAATTGTCTTTCTCCGTTTCATTTTAAGAAAGCAGACTAGCGCAAAACTTCCCAATAATTACCTTTACAGCAATATCAATATCCCAATAATTGTAATAAGCCTCGTAAGATTTATTAACTTACAAAGGTTCAATTTCTTTTATTCTCGCTAGGTTACCATGGAGATGGATGCAAATTACAGAATCAATCATATGGGAAGCTGTAACTATATTTCTTCACAACAATCGACACACCCATGATGATTATATTATATACGAACGGTGTTATGAGTAATATTTGAAGATAATTGCAAATCATTAAAATAATTGATAATCATTGATAGCAAGAATATTTCAAAATGAAGCACTGTTTAACCAATTAGAATAAAAATGATCATAATAGCGACTCACAAATTCCAGTCAACTTCGGAATGTGTCATCGGAAATTATGTAAATGACTAATATAAAACCAAGTCAACAAATTTCCCTTTCGCGCTATGACTAATCGTCTCTGAGACACAAAACTGCCATCTTATAAAATCGATCCATACCCTATCGATGTTCACAATTTGACAGACGCAGGATCGAAATGGAATTCATGAAGACAGCAGCGAGAGTTTATCAACTATTTAGACGAGTAAAATAGTGTCATGCTAGCAGTCTTGCTTTGGGGATAGATATATTTTGTCTAGACATATGAAAGGAAAAAACCGCGCAGTATAAACTAATATGAAAGAAAAAGACCATCTTAGTGGTTTACAGGTTTGTTGGATACTGAAATACTGCTCTTACGTATTGTAGACTCTCAGATATCCCCAGATTAATCTCATGGTTACAATTTAACTGAAACTACTCGCAAAGGATTATCGGTAATCTTGCAAACCCAAAACAAAAGGAACCTACCGGCCTCGGCAACTGGTTCTTCCTTTTTGTCTTCCGTGGATGGGGCAGCTTCTTCGGCGGCTGGTGTTTCCACAACAGCTGGAGCTGGTGCAGCCTCTGCAGCTGGAGTTTCACCTTCTTTCTTGACGGTATCCTCTTCAGTTTCCTTCTTCTCCGCAGTCTCTGCTGTTGCCACAGGGGCAGGACTAGCAGCTGCGCCTGGTCGAGGAACCATCTTGCGGAGACGTTTGAAGGACTGTCGCATTGAGGTCTGAATCTTGCGTCCTTTAACCAGCAAGGCATGAGCTGTAAACCAAAACACATCCCGATAAACAGCTTTTGCAACCAAATCTGTTTTAGTGAGTCATACGACGTACGACAGAGAAATTATTTATTTACAAATAAATCCAAAAGTATAACACCATATTTATTGTATTTAAATTTAGGATAACACCATTTCTAGATGCAGATATTTGAACAAAAACGCTCTCCACACTTTAAAAATAAAAACATGCCAAGACGTACGCTGAATCTCATGAGTGTCAAACACGGAGGCGTGTGTATGTGCCACCTTCTTCTGACGGGTATCGACTACAACAAAGCCGTGAGCGGTACCAACAGCGAGGAGTTCCCACGTAGGCTGGAAGGCAACAGCGGTAACCTCAGATGGAGGTTCCAATTGGAGTAACACTTCCGGTTGGAACCCGGCCTGGAATTTATGGCTGCCCTCGTGAACCTGAACGACAGAAGCACAATATAGACTGAGGAAGTTCAACCTAACTGTACACGCGTGCGCAAACACTCACCTTGAGCGCTCCAGCACTCTTCCACTCATAGCGCTCTCGGTCTTCAATAAGATCGGCACCAATCTTCAACACGTCAACCTCGACATCGTTATCGGAGTCCACCAAACGCCAGACACTGGCCTGACCAGCCATGCCTCCTACCACCAGGGCATTGTCGATGAGCTGCACTCGAGTCACACAGAGGCGAACATCCTCCTCGATAGCTGGCTGGAATTTGCCAACCTGGCGGAATGGGAGCCAAGCCTCGTCCCCGTCGTTGGGGTTATCCACATTCTGTACAATGAAAGGTGCTGTTTTCAATACACAGGATTTAATAATTATATCGACAAGTTTTTATTGCAATTATAAGAAAATAACACCTCGAACATGGCAGGTAAAGAAACAGCATTTACACATCTTCTTCAATAAATTAACAATACAGCTAGTTGATGGTACGAATTAGAAGATTCTAAAGATTTAAAAATGGTTGAAAATCCATTATTTTTCGGGTAAAAACGGAATTAAAGTATGACGTATTAATTGATTAGTCATAAAATGAAACATTACGTTTCATAAAACTCATTAAGGTTAACTCATAAATGGAGAATCATAGACGTTTCAGAGAAATCAAATATTGAATAATAATAATCCGGTATTAAGATGAAGTATGAAATTAAAATTCTTCAAATATTTATAATGACAAGCAGTTTATAGTTAAAATAAGACACACCAAATAATTGCTAGAACTTTATTAATTGCATATAATATATTCACAAACATGAAACGATTGAATAACAAGGCGAATGAATACACGGAACAACACATACACATATATCACGTACCAAGATTAGGTATATTATTGTATCTTTAATGGCATTCAGTTAAATCTTTCAATTACTTGAAATAATATAAAGTAAACAGAATAGTGTAAATTAGTCGGCCAACATCCAGATAATCCGATACCAAAAAAACTAACATGAAACCAAATTGTTTCAATTAATACAACTATTCGTAAACTTGGTATGAAAGCCGGTGCACGTAGACAGAAACAACAATGAAATTGCTAATTGAAGATAGTGACCAAAAGGTATATTAATTTGTAGGTACATTCACATCAACAGCAATCCATTACTGTGATTAAATATACCACTGTCAATCAATGTACTTAGAAAATTATTAAATCCATGAGATTGTGTCAAGGTAGTACGTCTTCCAAGAGTAAATTATTTAAGATTAAAATTAGTAAAGAATTCATTTCACATTTTAATTAAGATATTGAATTATGTATCCATACCTTAAGAATAAAGAAACGAGAATGAATATTATGTTATTGTCCCATCTAATAAATTCAATAATTTCCATAATAATAATCTGAATGAACAATTCAAATTAGGACATCTCACCTTTTGCCCTTGTGCAGAAGAACTAGAATCGTATAGACAGGCAGTCGGCACAGTTGCGAGTCGATGAAAGACATCTCCATATCCCAACTTCCAAATAGCTACGGAGCCATCTTCGTGACCAGTAAGCAGAAGATCGGTGCACGTGGGTGCCGCTGATTTTGCTCCTTCCTCGGCAGAACCTGACATTCTTTTGTCTTCGCCACCCAGAATTGGCCAACTGCTTGAAGGTGCAGAGGTAGTGGCGTCATTGCAAGACTCGAGCATTGAGATAACTTCAGCCGATACCTGAATACACAATTAATTCCACAATGTATGTGACGACCGAACAGAACATATTATAATGTCCTTATTTGACTAAATAATAGTAGATACCAATAATATCGACATAAAAAATAATGCGTGCACAAAAAAGCTCCTAAACACAACTTTGATAGATTACCTAATAAAAATATATTTTAAAACATAACAAAGAAGTTCCATGGCATTGTTCCAAGTATTACAAGGTCACGCGAAAGAGTTTGCATATACAAAATTTACAAAACATATTATAAAAAAACTTAAATGTTTAGAAATATTATTTAAAAGTTTGATGCGAAAACGATACAAAAACAAAAAACTCATCTGGAGAGAACAACGTAGCAGCGACATTAGTTACAATAAGTTTGTAACTCTGCGAAAGCAATTAAATTCCATAATTAGGAAAGTATTACAAAAAAGTTTCATTGGCAGAAATCCAATAATGGAAAGACGACAATACCAAATAAAGTAGAATCAGTGGGTTCAGCTATACTAGCGATAAAATCTAATTCTCATCGGTAGCAATACAAAATAAATTGCACTATACTCCACTGCATAATGCTTCCTGTTATCAACACACACAGATAGATGAGAATATGGGACGGAAGCTGAATTCTTATCACAGTAAACAGCCTAAGAATTCACTTCTAGTGACTGCACATTATTTTTACCACTTTGTTGATAATCACAACGATAGTATGTATAAACAAAGTAGGTAGCTTCATCAGTATGGCTAATGCACTGACTTAACTATCAGAAAGGGATCAGATAATATTCTGTACAAAGTAGAGAATCAGCTCAATACCCTTTTACATTGATTGCTGGAATAGATTTATCTTTCCTAAGTAGTAGATGGGAGAAATGTGAAGGTCCCGTGAATACTAATTCGATAAAAGGATATACCTACCGTTCTATTAATTTTGTTGATTTGAGTAAATCATTCAACAAAATATTATTGTACATTATTAATCACAGCCGGGTAGTGTAAAACTATAACAAACATTTTGCTATCCGCTATATCAATATATTTTGTAATCCTATTCAGATAGTTTAAACAACAAAGTATTATTCTCAGACGGCCGTCAATAACAACTACATCTTGATTAGAAAGTTGTAAATTTAATCTAAAGTGTTTTACGTCCTTTTAGACATAACCTTATAACAAGGTTAATTTGTATTTACGTCAAAAGATTAAATCACTTTTGAACTTGATATGTAATATTCTAATATGTATAATATGTAACAATTAGTTCAGATATTTAAACAATTTGCTTTTAGGAGTGAGTATAATATCTTACCGCTTCCGCTTGTCCCAACGCAGTGATGAAAGATGTGTTAATACAGGAAAGGTATGGCAGATTGTGGAGTGGCCAGCCCTCCTTAGTAAGATCCACAGCAACGATTTCATGTTCCAGCATGACAAGAAGGGTACCTACCGAGCCCTCATGGGCTACAATGGTCTCCTCTGTATCTCCATTACAAACCGGAGTTTCCTTCACATTTTCCAAGGTGACAAAATCGATCACTTGGCTCGAAAAGTTGAAGCAAACGCTCTCGGAAGAATCGGTTGTTACTGAAACAGTGTGACGACCTGAGTAGCTCGCTTTGGGCATTCCACCGGAGAAGATGGTCATGGTGCCACTGATAGAGAGAGAACAGATTGAAATCTTGAACAATCTGACCCATCTTACAGTTAAGTTGGTTCAAAACAATTACTTTACTATATTTTGGGGCAAGAGATCAAAAAATCGACAAAATACTGCATTAAAATTTGATGATACAGACAATACAATATTTACAATGGACCCTGAACCCAATAACCACTGTCATTTTAAAATATAGTAACAATCGCCCAACTTTCGTACTGCACGCAGTTCACATATAAATAAATTATCTATCCATATGTCTACCACTGACAACCACTGACTGCACTAGGTCACGTCAATCATATTCATCTTTCATCAAGTAATAACGCATACCTGTATATACTATTGGTTGCTATAGTATAGGACAATCGCTTACTCATAACTTGGCCATCAACATCCACCATAAAAGTGGAACTCGCAAACTTGAATATAAAATTATATTATTCAGAGTCCATATATCATCGATGGCAATAAACAGTATTTAGATATTATCAAAATAAAAAGCATTATTTTGGATAACTGAATATTTCATCAGGTGTCATATTGAATCAGTTGTCACCAGTGAGGCTAAAAGATTTAGTGCAGTTATAGGTAAAAACCGGCATTTTTTACTACACAAACACATTCGTACAAACATCGCTCCCACATGCGTATACACTAAAGTTATGGGTGTGTGTAGTTGCACATGTATTTAATATAAACATTGCGCACATAAAATTCACTATACTGGCTGGCAGACGACTACACTGGTAAGATCAAATATTTTATAAACATATTCTTACATCTATGAGCATAACTACGTCAGAAGAAGCTAGAGATTTATATAGTAGACTTGATGGTTCAACTTTTTGAATAATAAAATTAGTAATAGTTACAATTTATCCGACTTTCGTTGGGTGACCTTCTTGATGGCTTCACAGGGAAATGGACCTATAATAAAGAACAAGGAATGAAGAGTTAAAATGAGAAAAATGACCTCATACCTGTATGGTTACAAGTAAAAAGCACACATGTGAACATAAATAATAATGTTATGTATCTGTAAGCGTAGTAAATCATAACAAACGCATCATTGATGGCTTGTCCATCGTCTAAAATATAGGCTTGATCTAGTTTAGTTATGGCACAAATATAATATTTCCGCAAATTAAAAATACCCCTTAACACTATGAACATTGGCTGTTTGCCCACCCGCATAACTCCTGTGTGATTCAGACAAACCGAAATGCGAAGATAAGAATATTTTCCACGATGTGGACCCAAAACCTAGACTTGCTGCTGTGATACTTACAACCATTTTTGTTGGAAAGTAAAATCAATACCGAGACAGAATGGAATGTGGCAGTCGCGGTAGAATTTGATAGCTTTTCTAGGGGGTATGTACACTGGGAACAAAATGGACATTAAGCTCAGAAAATGACTATCCTAATAAATGTGGTAATGATAATAAATGATGCCATAAGTGAGGGAGGGACTATTTAGCTTAACTGATAATTAAATGGGGTTGAATTACGTTTAATGAACGAGTTAATATTAGCAGCTTATTTGGAGAAAAAACACGTTGATTAATAATATGAAGACTATATTAAGTTACTGAAATATACAGAAAATTATTTAGTTCTTGTTAATAGCAAAGCCAGCTTTTTTAAGATACTTACCGTAACCATCGATTTACTGAAAACTAGATTCAAAATAAATTTAATCACTATTACTCAAACAAAATAAAATTATACCAAGAGAAACAATAAATTGAGCTGATTCCAAACAACTAAAAATAATGTTTGCAATTATCAATAACAATACAGTTTTCAACTCACCATATGGTGTTTTTGGAGGCTCAGCATTATTAATAATGCCACCATTTTCATCCACTTGCCACACGAGGAAAGATCCGTCACAATATGAAGCAACGGCATTGTCGCCATTGTTGCACCAAGACACAGACTCCAGAGCATGGTCTACTGGGAAGAAGTGAGTGGCTTTTCCTTCACTAATGTTGTATAACACCAAGAGACCTTCCGAATACCCCAAAAGTAGGTGTGCGGGGTTCGACGGATGGGCTTCTACAGCGACAACCTCTCCAAATTTCAGACCGCTGCGTTTGTCTTCCTCGAGCCTGACGGCAACACGATCAAGTAAATGAATGTTAAAACTCGAATTATACATTAAAGCAAATCACAATTACCAGACAGATAATCATAGATTAAATATATTTCCTAATTATTAGATTCTCATTATTAAATTAAAAATATTTAAATGTACTTACGAGCTAGAAATAGCCTCCGAGTTGACAGATTCGTCATCAAGTTTCCAGTCTTTGACGTGAACTTTCTGGAGCAGACCACCCTCAGTTCCCAGAAAGAGAATCTCAGAATCCTGGCTCAAAGAAATCGCAGTCACTCGGCACCCTTCCCTAGATCACACAATAATCATACTAATTAATCTATTGCAAAATTTAACAACGTCATTTAGAATCCGTATCAAAATTAAGACAATTGTGACAAAGTAGAAAATCGGAAATTACAAGTAATATAAATAGAACTCATACATAAAAACTAAAATAAAAATATTGGGGGCCTAATTATAATAAGTATAAACGTGGCTATTCAGTTTGCAAAGCACACATTTTTAAATCTAAAAACTTACTCATAAATTAACATTAAGAAATCTTGAAAATTTAACCATAAAAATAGTTTGTTATATTTCCGCTATATAAGATTAAATATCCAAAATGCATAAGAATAAGAACCAGTCATAATATAAAAAAATTAATTAGTGTATTTCGAATATTATCTCCAACTTATATAGAAAATTAGACTAAAAATAATATCGAATGATAACAGAATAAGATTTATTATTATCACACGAAACATAATCAAAATAATCAACAGATATCTGTAATTAAAACATGAATATTCACAGGTAATAAAATTATGGAACCACCTTTTGTAAATATACCAGGACCATACTATGTTTAATTAATCATGAAAAACGATTAGAATTTAAAATTAAATATTTAAGATCATTTAAATTAAACACAGCATAAAATGTAATATCTCACAGCATAACGATAATGCACTAATCTAAAGAAAAATATTTTTTTCCACTTGCAAATGACTATTTGATTTAAATATTAAAGGAAAGATTTAATAAAAAGGTTCAGAATATATAATAAGGTCTAAAAATAGCATAGCATGTTACCTTCCAAGAGTCCTGTGGATAAATAAAGTTAAAGACAGTATTACCAACGTCAAATATAAATAAATCAGAATAATAGTAAACATATTAACTTCAAGTACTCAAGTTATTAGTAACACACTTTTCTGTCAAATCCAAGGTTTTAAGCTCGTTCCAAACTGGTGGTTGAGAAGCATCGTCAAATTCCCAGAAGTGAAGTTTATTATCTCCAGTCAAAGTTATAAGTCGTCCCTAAATAAAAAGGTAAAACAATTGATCAAAAATATATCAAACTTATTACTAAAAACAAAATTACTTGATTAGGAATAAAAACAATCTTGCAAACTTCATCTGCATTAGAATGAACTGCTTGAAATTCAACTCCAGGGGCTCCCAAACTGAAATATAAATAATTTGAAAGAAAAAAATAATGAACTTGTTGTAAAATATATGAAATTTGATTTAAAACTTACATTTTAAGATCACCCTTATGAGTTCCAATGGCAATCAACTTAAGTGTAGAGTCATAAGCTAATGCACTCGGTTGTTCGGGATAACCAAAAGATGAGCTCTGAAATTTAAAGAAAAAATAGTTATTCTAAACATATGTTTTGTTTAAATTATAAAATTACGTACCAGGTGACAACCAAATAGATCTGAACGATGTTTGCCAAACTTTGCTTCGGCTTTTCTAAATAGAGGAAGATTCTGAACCTGTTGAGGTAACTTCTTAAAAGGAGCCAAAAATTTTTGAGCTGCCATAATTCTTTCAATTAAATGCTGATCGGTCTATCTAAAAATAAGATAGTATAAAAAGTTATAAAAATTAAATTTACTTTATCAATACAAAAATTAATTTCTGCATAGTATAATTTAAATGTTTGAAATAATCATTTAAACTTTATGTAAATTTGATAGCATATATAAAATAATATATTGTTTACAGATATGGGCACCATAAAACACTATTTTAAGTGTAAAATAAACGAATACAAATTATTAGTCTTAAATAACAAGTATACATTATTATGTGTAACCAAATACAAAAACACTGATCAACTGAATGTGTAAATAATAATTTGTGCAAAATAAACATATTAATTCGTTTTACTTTTAGATTTCTTTATTATAACAAATAAAATAATCTTACTGTCAAATAGATAAAGTACTTGGTGGACCATTTTCAACTAGATAGGTATAGATAGATATCCAAATATAGTTTACTCAGGCTAATCCAGACAATTGGACAAACTAGACACTAACCAATTTGTGTTTTTTATGTTAAATAGTAACTATAAACCAGACATGCATAAACTGTACATCAGATACATTTCTAGGATTATTGTGCATTAATCCAGCTATGTGTAATCTGGACACCACTTTTTAATTTTTGTTATGGTGCATTATTATGATTTACAGTTTTCTTCTTTTGTTAACAAGTTATGCAGTCATAGTATAATGTATCTATCATATCTGTCTATTGTATCTTCGCATGTACTACAACTTTTTCTTATTTTGTAAAAATAGAACAATTATGCATAAATCAATTTTTTTATAGATTTTATGGATGTCCAGTTTAGCTGGAGTTGACAGTATAACATATTCACTGTCTAATTTAAAACAGTTGATACAACACTTTTCAAACACATTTAATAATTTTTTGAAATTTTCAAGACTATTTACTAAAATTTCAATATGCAATAAAATGTTGATATGCTGGAATGAATTTTTTATGGTTCCTAGTTTTCCCCAATTTTTTTTTAATTTTTCAGACATTTTCAAAAATTTATATGATTTTTTTTTAAAGTAGATATGTAAAAATATCAAGAGCTATATTTCTGAAAGGCTTTCAAATGATAAATTATTAACTTTTATTTTTTGTTACAGTTATAAATAAATTTTTACTAAATAAAATGACTTTTTTAGATAGTGAAACAAAAATTCCCTGACTTTTCCAGACCCTTTAAAAATTTCCCTGACTTTCCCAGGTTTTTAGAAGTGTAGAAACCATGATTTTTGCAATTCCAAGATCTGTACAAACACTGTATACTATTTAAGCTTATTTTAATTTAGGCAGTATGATTAACATTATTTATTGAATATTAAGATAGACATGATAATTAATATTATTGTATATAATCCAGTTATAGCAAGATTGAAAGGAATGTAAAAATGTGCTTGTTATAACTGATGCTTATATCTAAGTACAATGAAGTTGAGTACACACATTTAACAATAAATTAGATAAATAATTTGGATTGGCTGAATGACAGCAACAGAATATACATACAACCTATAAAAAAGTGAGAGAAACTATAATAGCTATTTAGGTTGTATGTACATATATATCTGCTATTTTATACATAATTGATAAATTAATAAGGCATACTTGTTATAAGCAGGGGTAATTATTAGTAGGGACAATATTTTTTGCTTGTTGAAATAATTGTAACCATGATTGTAATAATGGAGCCTTCTATAGTATATTTAGATACAAATTTTCCTAGGACCACATAAAATAGCTTGTTATAAGTGAAGTATACTGTATATACAAAATTATCAATAGGAATCAATGAAAAATTTGTCAGAAGGTGGATATTAAGCATTATTATTATTTTTTAAAGTGGTTAATACTTTATTATAAACTAAAAAACAACAAATGTAAGTTTATCTAACCTTTTTATGGGTCTATTTTAAAACTCGGCCCCCCCCCCCCCTCCAAAAAAAGAGAGGAAACATTCAAAATTTCTATAGCAATTGTTTTATATTATGATATTTTAGCAAAGTCTCTTGAAACAAATAACATTATAGGTGAATTCTAACCCATTTTATTTAATAATAATTAAATATTTTTAAAATGAATATATTGAGCTTATTAGATTTACAGTTTATATTAAGTAAAATTGTGTCTCTATGCAATGAATGCCTAATTCTGCTGAAAGAAATTTATATTTTTGAAATATTTACAAAAAAATCTAATAATGTTATATATGCTCTTCTAGTTAACATTATTTATTGCATAATTTAGTAATTAATTATATATACAAATATACTGAAGATCAATAATATCAGTATTCAAGATATCAAAACGAATAAACAGTAATATATTGATAAAGAGAAAATTCTTAACATGCAACAATGAATTTTTACCATAAGTAATTTTTAGTCTTTATTTGCTTTATTTAGTCTTTGCTTAGCTTTCCCTAATAGCTATTAAAATGATTAAAAATAAGAATTATTTTAAAATTATTAAGTTTTTTAAATGAGACAAGGGAAGTTCCATAAAATTTATTCAGTAAATAAATTGCACACATAATCCTGTGTCAATCATATGAATGACTAATATATATTAATAAACATATTAAACAAAAAGGTGTGATAATTATTATTATTAGTCAGAATGATAAAACATGTGTAAGCTCATATCATAAATTGTGTTAACTCTTAAAAACTTAGATTATCTGATATAAAAATTATTAATTTTTTTTTTATTATTTTTTTTTGCTAGTTATTAATTTATTTATTATTATATATAGGATTATAATGAGAATCTCAATAAATATTTTTTAAAAATGAATTTGATGAGAATCATGCTAGGTAATTTACAGGGATGTGATTTATAAATGATAAAAAAATGGAAAATGTATACCAAGGGAGCAATATTTTATTGTTTATGGGGGCAGGTGTAATATATATAAGTGAATGTACTTGAACAGTAAATGGTGAACAAATTTTATTTTAAAAGAATTGGAAATCCAAATAAATCAGAAGAATCACACCCTGTATTTAGAAGGATAGTAAAATGTTTTATTTAAGAAAATATTTATAGAAACAAAAAGCTACTTGAAGCTAGTTAAGAGCACAAGCACAAGCACATAAAATTGATATTGTGTTTCTTATTTTAATGTAATTTTTAAGTGTAATTCTTCAATAAATATAAATAAGTATATCTAATAGCATGTGGCTTTTACACATTTTTTAATATATTAAAGATTTATAATATATTTTATACTAGCTTACATTCCATGACAATTGTACTCCAGATATTTTCAATATTACTCCAATTTAACTAGTGAAAGATAAGGTTGGTTGCCAGATATGTCCTTGTTCAGCTATACATAGAATGCATCCAAGTCTAATTTTCTATGGCAATTGCACACAAGATTTTAGGCAATTCCTATTTATATACAAATAAAATTGGCCTTTTAAAATAAAGATCTTGGCAATTATTTCCATAGATAAAGTCTTAACATTTTTTTTCTGTTTGGCTAATATAATAATAAAATGGGGAAAAGATTTCTTTACTTCTAATTCTTACCTCATATAGCAAAGCAAAAAGGTATTTATATTTCATGTGGCCCAAATTAAAATAGATATCTCTATTGCAGTACTGCATAATACCCTAAATTACATAATTTGCTACTAACTTACACATGCATTTTATAAGTTTTGCTATTCTGACCTCATTGGGCTTCTGCATACTAACCTATTCTGACAAAATATATAAATTCTTAAGACATTTTATATGCTGGAATAGATTTTTGCAATTATAAAATATTTAAAGTATTCCTGTTCCAGACACGAACGAACCCTGTTAAAATACTAGTCAATTCGTAAGTATAGGATAATAGGCTATTAGATGAACACTAATAATTATAAATTAGTTCTTTAAAAGAATTAAGAAAATTGTGTAAATAAAACTTTCAAAATAGTCGTATGACCACATGACCATGCATTAAAAATATATAAATTAACAATCGTAACTTACCAATTTGAACAAAAGATGCAGGATTAAAATCTAAGTACGCGCTTTGTTTAGTTCGTCGAAACCGGAATATCAACAAATTATAAGTATATTTAAATAATATTTGCTTCTATTGCAAATTTATGGGTGTTAATTACTTAAATTTAGGTAAAATTGTAATTATTGAAATATGAAATTTGAAAAATAATTATATGTCAATTTATTTTTTTATGTTAAAATCTTTGTAAGAAGGTATTCTTTTGATTCAAGGGAAATTAAGATATGAATATTTACGAATTTTTGAATATTAGGTAAAACATGTATCCAATAATAATATTATTTTAAAATATCTTTAAAGCTAATTTTTTTAATATGTATATATCATTTATCTAATTAAAAATTATATATAGGATTTTATAAAAGGTTGTTAGAATTTATAATATGTTGTCGAATCATTACAAATATGTATATATTACGTTATGCAGTAGGTTGGAAGAGCATATAATTATCCTTTTCCAACTTGAAAAATATAACTAAAGAGTATGACAATATACATACTGTTAATAAATTACTATTTTATATCAAATAATAAAATTTTTATTAGAAGTGGATATTGAGATATAGGCACATTACATCAAAAAATACCGGCTCTTTTTAAAAGTATACAGCTACAAATTATACTATTCATAAAATTGATTTATAGTACGATACAAAATAAAACAATGTACTGATGGATCTTAATTATAAATATATTTTATTTAAAAATCTTAATTATTACTTAATTATTTAAATTTGAGTTTTAGTTAATTTCAATTAAAAATCAGGTTAATTATATAACATACAGTATGGCGCACATATATATACCCGTTTAATAAAAAATATAATTTTACTGAAATGTATTTATTTACAAATTTATTAACAGAATTTTAATAAAATAGTATGTACATAGTATGAATAACAACATTGTTTACTAGTCTGTGTGACCTCCACGAGCTGCTGTCACAGCTGCCAATCGAGCAGGAAAAGAACGAAGTAAGCTATCAAACAA
>JAUZNC010010339.1:54646-72455 GCA_034780395.1 Vannuccia rotundouncinata | reverse complement strand
CATGGTATATTATGCTAGACTCTAAATTCATCAAATTTTACCTTTTCATCATTTTGCATGTGAATTAAAATAGTTATATGTTTAAATTATAGACATTACACTATATAACTGTCTGTGGTTTAAATCTATAATACATAATGTCTGTGGTTTAAATAAGAATATTACTGTATAGGTAGTATACTGAAATTATAAAATAAATTATATAGTTTACTATTTTTAAATATTAGGGTAATTGTGAATAACTGTGCAATAACAATGAGAAAAAATATTACATCGAGAAAGCCCCTATGTAATTAGAAAAAATGTATTGCATAAGGTAGAGAAAACATTCTAATTATATATATATTGCTAAAACTTATATATATTATCATCCACGTAATAGTATTTTCATGGTATTTTTCCTTAAAAACTTTGCTGAAATTCGCTCAATTTTGAATCTAAATAATTTATTTTAAAATAGAAATCGTGTGCAATATTGATGATATATACATCTGTGTAAAACCCCCAGGGCAGACCACAAGACCCTTTCTATTCTACCTTTATGAATCTTCACTCAACTCTCTTCAAGAAAGTAATTTGATTGTTAAATATGCTGATGACACCGCTCTTCTAGTTCCAGCTTCTCTTGCGGAGAATTGAAGGCAGGAAATGAAATCCGAACGTAACAACCTAACTGGTCTCATAAAAATAAACTGCCTATCAATATCAATAAATGTGCCACAAATACCTTTGAATTCACTTTAGTATAGTGACCTTATAAAAAGTGGAAAAATCACATTTCGACTACTATCAAACGCGCAATAAGAACGTTATATATTTTACGATGTTTGAAGCAATTTCCCACCAAAATAGACCTTTTGGAATATTTGCGCGATTTAAGATGGAAACTTCACATAGAAGATCATGTTGTTCGAAAAGCGAGTAAGCGGATTTAGAGACAATAAAAGCATGTATCTATTCATTCTTTTTATAGATTAATGACATTATATATGCGGGTATAGAACGTTAAAAATAAAGATTATTAACATTTAGTCCTTATTTTTTGGACGCTATTAATCTCTCACTTCATGTAAAATGTAAATTTGTAAGTTGCACCTATACCACATTTCAACTGATTTTTTTGTATCTCGATTCCCCATTGTTACAAAATATATTCGCTTTATTATTATTATAATTATTAATTAGTTTTGTATTTTTATTTTGCGCCTTATATAAATACTTGCATTCCCTTGACTACAACTTTTCTTTGCATTCACTGTTCAATTCAATTCCTATATTCATTCAAAACAATAAACATTATTATTATAAAGAAAAAGTGTGTAACAAAATTTTATTAAAATAGAAAAGAATTTTTTATTTCTCAATGACTATAATTTAATTTTAATCGCTTATTTCAAGTCCTATGAATGTCACTCTTTCTTGTATACCACAATAGAATAATGTCGTCGTCAATTTGGCAATAGAAATTTGGTAATAGAAATTCATAAATCAGATGATTTTATATATTTAAATTTTCAACTGTTTCGTATGCAAATTAATGTGCTCAGTTCAAATGAAGGCCACTCTCTAGGTAGTTTTTTCTTCTATATAAGAATCTTCTATATTTTGAATCATAAAAATTCCCAACAATAGGAATATTCAAATAACAATTGTGCTTTATTTTGATTATAATAGTTATATCAAAAAGATACAAAATAGAAATTTTTGATTTTTCAAATTTAAAAGCATCAATATAGAAAAAGAGTACAAAAATGTTGTGTTTTGTAATTACAATTAACACGTTATATATAATTTGGAGTGTGCTGGAAGATAATAAATACAATTATGTTCATAATTTGTTTGTTAATTACCAGTACAATTTTTAGAAAATGTAATTCACATAAAAGTACATGTAATCAAGTCCTAAACCTTTCCTGTCAGCACCTCACACATACCTTCGACCATGTTTGTTTTGTTGGACGCTTTCTCATATAGGGAGGTCCATTTCCGACACTTCTAACGTATAATTGTTTGTGATCTCACATGATTTAGGATGCTGCAACACGTTGTGACCTTGATATGCAGCAGGGTACCACCTCGTCGCTCAAATAGAGTTCGTTCCAGCTCCAAATTCCACTAACACCAGTGCACTCTGATAGGGGATCATAGAAAGTATTCATTTATTTAATATATAGGGTGTTCGAAAGTCTGGACAAGGTATAATATTGATTTTAAGAAATATTTGTAAACATCTAAGGTGAACTTAAAGAAGAAATATGTTATTACAATGTCATTGCTGGCTAATAATAATGTTACCCCAGGTTTTCAATGTGTCTGCCATGGTTTATTGATGTTTGTTATAGCCAGCTTGAGTTCACAAATTGAGTTAGCCTTTGTTTTGTACATACCATATCCTTTAAAATACCCCAAAGGAAAAAGTCTGGTAAGCAGGCAGGCCAGTTGAACCATCCTCTTCTACCAATTCATGAATCAGTGAAATGTTCATCAAGCCATTCGCGTACAACAACGCATCATATAGGGTTGTGCTCCATCTTGTTGAAAGAAGATGTTGCGTCGTTGCAATTCGGATCACAAAAATGTCTGTAACATTTCTAGATATGAAACACCAGTCACATGACCTTCAAAAAATATGGTCTAATGATACCGCTCGATGACATTGCACACCACACCATTACACCTGAAAGATTGACGTCCTGTTGAATTACAATGTGTGGATTATCTGCTCTCCAGTAGATACAATTTTGCCGATTTATGTGGCCATTCAACTTGAACTGGGTCTCATCAGACCAAAGAATTCAGACCATTATCATAACCTGTCATGTCTAAAAATATTCAGCAAACTCCACTCGTCAGTCATAATCATCTTGATGAAGACTATGGATTAGCCGCGTGGAATGTATGGCTTGAGACCAATTCGTGGAGACATTTTAATACGGTAATGTGGTTTACATTAATAGGATCCTCCCCAGCAGTTGAAAGATTTCAAGCTATACGAGGAGGAGATGTACTTTCGCCTGCGTCAACTTCAGCTTGAAAATTAGTTTGAAAATCTGGATCATTAGTGATGCTAGGTCTGCCACTGCGTTTTATATTCACCACTGAGCCAGTATCCTCAAACTTTCAAATAATTTTTCTAACCGTACGTGGTTGTAGTGGAGGGTCTCTGTGAAATTGATTGGTAACCCCTCAATTGCAGCTTGAGTCAAATTGTCAGTTCGATAAAAACTTTTAATGCATCGAATTCTGACTTCTTTTGGAAGCTTGTGCTGCATCATGATTGTAAACTTAATAAATGAAAATATTTAATTGTAACCTCAGATACAAATTGGAAAATCCAATTCATACTGCAATCGATAGATATCGGGTGCATTTTACGAAGTTTTGTGAAAAATTTATTCTCTCTAAAATTTAATAATAGATTACTACTAACATCACCCCATATTATTTTTAGTTAATTTAAAAAAAATAATATTAGTCTTTACCTACTTTAATTTATATAAATGATTGAAACAAAAATGAATCTAATGCAATTATATTAAAATATTTTTTAAATACATAAAGGCATAATTTCAATGTTTTTGAAAGTTTGATTGATATTTTTAAAAGTGCTTTTAAAATATATCTAAAATTACAAATTCAATTAAACATTAAACGTAAAGTATATTCATGCATTAAAAAGTTGACTGATTTTTAAACTTGGTGAACTTTTAACCGCTCAGAATATATTAATCATTTCGATTCTATGGGGAAAGAGGTACATATTCCGCTTGTATCTGAATATGTACGTTTCTTGAACAGCAGTATGCACTATTCAATGTGTTGAAAAATTAAGATTATGGGGGGGATACATCATACTTATGACAGATATTACGGCGTGCGGCTTGTAAAATAAAAATGATTAATAACTTCGAAACGTTTTGATAAAGTTCACCAAGTTTTATTTTTACAATTCAGTTTATAGAATACCAATCAGTATGTCTTGAATAAAAATATAAAATTAATTATAAAACAATTTTTTAAAATTATAAAATGAAAGATAACTATTAAACAACTTTATTATAAATTAGAATGAGAAGAAAAATTTTAATAGGAAAGAAATCAGTCAAAGTCTATAAATGTTTGGTAATACTTGGATGAGTGTAATACGTCCAATAAAATATATTAAAAAGTAAGAATGCCGAAGGAAACAAAACCGAAAAGAATTTATCAACGACATAGGCAGTTTCTTTTTTCAAGTTTATTGATTTCTTTTTTTCTAATAAGGCTGAAGTATTTTTGTTTTTATTATCCGATTCGATTTGAACTTCCATTTTACAATCAACACATTTGCAATCTTTGTCAGATAAGTCTTCTTCCAATTCTGTTTTTTTGGCGGATTTGCTTTCTTCCCGACAGATTGAATTAATCGCAGCAAACTCGAGCAGTGAAGTGACCACAAAGGCGAGACACGTGAACAGCCAGACGTCGATCGCTTTGATGTAAGAGATTCGTGGAAGATGTTGAATGGTAGCTGCGCTCTGAGTTATCAGGGACAGAACTGAAAAAAGACACAAACTTATCCGGGCCGGGGCAGCCTTAAAATCGATGAAAAATGAGAGCCAACTGATAATTATGATGAGAATAGAGGGCAGATAAGTGTAGATTAGATAGAAACCGAAATTCCTTGACAAATGGAAATCAAATCTTACGGAAGAAAATTCGCCGATACTAAAATATCCAATATAGCTTTCCGAATAAATTTTAGTTATGGTGAATTCATTCAATTTCATATCCTTCGAAAGTTCAACGTTGCCTGTCTTGTTTTCACCATCGTGCAACCACTGCAGCTCAATGTCTTTTCTACTTGATGAAAATGAACTGATGTCCACGGTGCATCTTTGATCATCAAGCGGAAAGGCATAAAGAAACATTATACACGACAATTTGACAGTTACAAGTTGACTATATATTATATCCCCAGATCCGTAAAGCCAGAGTGAAAAGATTGATGAGTGTATCGATGAACCCAGCATGGTGACCGCTTGTGGGAAGTACAAATCGGGTAGCCAAACTTTGTCTCGCATTTTATTTATGAGAAGAACATCCGAATAGTTGGTAAACCGAAGTCTAGGATCGTTCCAAAACTGTCGAATGTACATGTGAACGTTGAAAGACATGTCGGCAGAACTAATGCTACATAATTCTTTTACGAAGATGTTAATTTTGACCGGAGTTGGACCAACAGTATTATGCATTCGTGTTGGTCGAAACAGTTTGTGATCCTTAGAGAAAATTCTGTCAATAAATTCATCCACAATTTCGTTGCCCTGAAAAGAATAAACTGATTCACAAATTGGAAATATCCAAAATCCTTGTGTGAACAAAATATAAATCGCGATTTGGTGCATGTTATTTCAAAACAGGGTATTCTTCAAGTCTGATTTGATGTTTTCCAATGAATGTTGATCTTTATATGAATATTTTGGTATTTGACAAGCGCTGTTTTATGTTTCCAGTTCATTGAGTTATGTGTCTTAACTCGCAAACAGCTGCCGTTGTAAGGATTGAAAATACAAAACGTATATTTATAGAAACTATATTTACATCCTTTTACTTTATAGATGATATGAATCAACTTTATAAATACTTTACTTAATTCATGAAAGATAAGCTACTGAAATATGTGACTTTAAATTTAACATTTATATCTCTAGATACTAAAAATGAAGAACAAATTTAAAATGCATTTAAATTAGTTAATCGATAAATAACAATCCCACCTCCCTAACTATAACCATAACTCTCCATAACTCTACATACATTACAATAATACAAAAACTACTTATACTGGGACTACTATAAAGTTTAAAATATTTAACTTATATTTAAAGTATTCCCTGTACTTGTAAAAAAATAATTCAAATTAATTTGAAGTTTCAAAAAATAAATTTTTGAATTATAAACATTCGTGTCAATTAATAAGATTTTGATTTACAGAATCTAGAATCTGTTGATTACATATTTATACAATTACGATTCATGTAGTCCGGATCGCCCACTATATAAATAATAACTATGTAAATGCTTAAGAGGTGCAATTAATTAGTTTTTTAATGTTATGTTTGTTTTGTGTGATAATTTTTCGAAATTGTTAAAAAAATAATTATAGAGTTTTTATATGTCTACAATAAATAATACACAGTTATATAATCCAAATATTTTGAGTCAATTTTTTTAAATGTTAAAAGTTCAACAAGTCTCAGCTTTTTATACGATTCATAAATTATTATATTTTATAATGATTAATCAATTTAATTCTTTGATGGATCTAAACTTCAGGAAAACACGAAGCGAAAATTATATATGCATAATAAATAAATGTACAAACTGTTTTTATTCAAATAAAAAAATATTATTCTTATTCAACTCGTAACTTAATATGAGGTAGATTGATTAAAATAAGTTGCAACGTTAATCATTAAATTCCTAAATTTTTACATACGAGATTTTTTTGTATACACACAAATAAAAAACATGAATCGAAAAAGTTAAACGAAATTCGCAATACACTAGCAACAACCAGCAATACTACACATTTCAATATTTTAAATTGAAAGATATCAGCTGCACCCATGTATATTTACTCAGCTGGATCTGAGGTTTACATGTGTATATAGTTCCTTTGCCATTTCCCCAATTACTACATATAAAAGTTTATAGGCTTACGCTTAATTTGACCTTAAATGTGTTCATGCCCCACTTCCTTGTGTCTTAAAGCCGTCTCATTTTGTAAAAAACACACAAGTGTTTAGAATAAGAATATAAACACAACACTTTTTAGAAAACAACCCGTGTGAAAATTTATTTAATTGTTAGTAAAATTATTTTATAAATAAATTTATAGTTTATAGTAATTATGATTGTGATTCTATAGGTTAAAAGGTATATCTGTTAAAAATAATATTTGCATATACAACCGACGCTTGTCGACGAATTAAAACTAAAATTGTTTTCAGCATGTCAAGAAAGAGTCAGGAGATTTTTTTTATCTAAATAGATATTAATTATTCACAACTGTCGAAAACATTAGTTATGAACATCCTCTGGGATTTAACTTTATGTTTCGTGCATTTGCACGTAGTTTACAGTAAGTAAACTTTCTATAAATATATTTATTATTAACTTCGTTGATAGCCGAATTTAACTAATATTAGATTTAGTTTTTCATATATTTTTTAATCGGAATTACGACAAATGCTTAAAAATAAAATTATCAGTAGAAAATCTGTAAAAATTTTATATTATTTCCATTTATGTTTGATGTCATCTACCAATTAAATCGTGAACTGTAAAATGAAACAGTTGTCGTGAGATCATCTCTCTATTATAGAGTTGAGATAGAATCATAATTATTTCCTCTTACCAATACTAACTTGGATAACCTCACCTTACCTAACACCGTATTTTCATTGCCGCAAGGTTTCACGAAGAAATCTTTCGCTCCAATTGGGTGACGCTGCTCGTTATATATCCATATAGATTAATGAAAATGTCAGAAATTGCCATAATTTTTCATTAACGCCACAGTTTCGAATCGTAATTTACATAAAACTTCCTACCGATTGACATGTATCGAATAATTCCTTTATTTTTCTTCATTCAATGTGTGTGGATCTTCCCGATTTTCGAGGCAGTTTATGTCTTTCGAGAAAACGAACCTGTTGATGACTTTATTGACCGAATTTTTACTAAATACCACAATCTATATAGACCGACACGTATCGATAATACCACTGGTCCAACTCCGGTCAAAATTAACGTCTTCGTCAAAAGTTTTAGTAGCATCAGTTCCGTCGACATGTCTTTCACCGTTCACATGTACATTCGACAGTTTTGGAACGATCATAGACTTCGATTTACCAACTATTCGGATGTTCTCATGATAAATAAAATGCGAGACAAAGTTTGGCTACCCGATTTGTATTTCCCTAAAGCGGTAACCATGGCGGCTTCATCTTTATATTCGCCAGCATTTTCTCTTTGGCTCAACGGATCCGGAGACGTAATATATAGTCAACTTGTCACTGTCAAATTGACATGTGCAATGGATCTCTATGCATTTCCTCTTGATGATCAAAGATGCACTGTGGATATTAGTTCGTTCGCATCCCGTACAAATGACTTACAACTCATTTGGTTGCGTGGTGATAATCATACGGAAAACGTGGAAGTTACTAAAAAAATTAATTTGAATGAATTTGTAGTAAAACCCATTACTACCTGCACGTATACGCAAGAATTTTCAATTGGATCATTTCCTTTTATAAGATTTGACATAAATTTGTCGAGAAAGTTCGGTTTTTATCTAATCTACACTTATCTGCCCTCCATTCTCATCATAATAATCAGTTGGCTCTCCTTCTTCGTCGATTTCAAGGCTGCCCCGGCCCGAATCAGTTTGAGCCTGCTCTCAGTTCTGTCCCTGATAACTCAGAGCGCAGCTACCATTCAGAAACTTCCTCGAATCTCTTACATCAAGGCGATCGACGTCTGGCTGTTCACGTGTCTCGCCTTTGTGGTCACTTCACTGCTCGAGTTTGCTGCGATTAATTCGACTTGTCGGGAAGAAAGCAAGTCACTGAAGGATATAGTTCTCGACACTCTGGCTTCGGATTCTGAGACCGACGTGGAAAAAGAAGACAGGAACGAAAACAACGATGTCGAAAAACAAAATAAAGCTCAACATGCGGGCAAAAAGGAAGTTGTATTAGCCTCTCCAACGGTTCCCAATGAATGCGCTGAAAAGAAAAAGAGAAGATTGATTTTAAAGATCGAAACTGGATATGCGATTGACAAGTTCTTTTCAGTTTTGTATCCGTCGCTATTTTTAGTCTTCAATTTATTTTACTGGTCATATTACACGCATTCAAGCATCAACACAGCGCATATAGGATTGGCTTAATTTAAACATTATTTGACTGTGAGGTCGTTGTGTGGTCACTACTATATATTGGTATATTAGAATGAATACACAGAACATACGAATTAAATTATCATCTGTATGTGGATCTATATAAATATTTTGCATGGCTTCCTATAAGTATTATAAATAAAGAAATTTGTAATGGTATTCTTTATTATTATATTATTTAAATAATTTTATATTTTTAGTAAAACCTAAAATTTATTTATTGTACTTAACGTTTGCTTTATATATATTTTTATCAATCATGATAATTAATATTGTTATCGACAGATATACACATGAAATAGTATATCCTATATATTATACTAAAATATATACAAAATATCTCAGATGTCTTTTCTTTTTTTAAACAAATTTTATCTATAGAATATATTTTTATAAATTATCTATTTCTGTGATATCTATAGTATAATCTATTTATATAATCTATATCTATTTCTATATCTATAATTAAAAATATTGGACAGATAAAATTTACATTTACCTTATACGTATAATTTACATGATGGTGGATGAACAAATTTTTTGTTTAGAAGAAATGAAAATAAGAAATTTAGAATAAAATATGAGCAGGGATATGATCAAATATTGAAATTTGGAATTAATTGAAACTGGATGTCTTGCTTCTAATCGGCGAGTTTGAAACACAATCAGTCGTGAAACACAATCAGGTTATTTGGGGAACGGGGTTCCGAAAGTGCTCCAAATGAATTAATAAACGTAATCATTTCTTAATAAGCATTACATTTATTTTTAGTTGGCTTCAAGGAATATAAAGCTGCCTTCAAGCCATATAATTAAATGTAAGTCCATCGTATACAAAATGTCACTTTTAATACTTTCGATACCTTGTAAAAAACACAATGTACCATGCAGGAAAAAGAAAAAATGTGGTTTTATAGTTTTATTGTTACTTTAGTAATTTTAATATGAATTTTAGTTTAAATAGTTTTAAACCTAAAATGTTTAAATTCAACAAATTGATTGTTTAAAACTGCTTTTAATAATAATTATTAATACACTTATAGAGCGCCCGGGAAAAATTGCGGTTTTAAAATACATATTATATGTATTCATATACAATATTTTACATACATATACTAACAGTATTTCACCAGTTTATATCAACATAGAGTACCTGATCAGCTGCTGGACTGTCGAGTGCAACAACGATTATTTGTTTGTCAGGAAAAGTGGTGTATTGTAGGCTATGCACAGTTCAAATCTTCGTCGATGGGTACCGATTGATGCGATGTGCCGCGATGGAGACCGAAATGAATGTAAAAAACACAATAATAATTAATTTCCCTTTGATGTATATATATATGACGTTAGCTCAAACCAATTGTTTATTACAAAAATAGAAATTATACAAATTGTTTTTGCTAATTGCTTGGCGACAATTAAATCAAATTTTTACATAAAATTTACATAAAATTTGTATAATATTTTTCCACAATTAACTTTTCCAATCTAAATGTTAATGGCGGGTTATTAACTACAAGTATTTTTTTTTATTTGTAACAAAACTTATATATATTAATATCAGACTCAATAACCTTAAATAATTTATAATATCAAATCGTATTCATACAAGAAAAATGATAAATTTTTAAAATTATTTTTTCCTGAATATTGTAAGTCTGTACAATATACAAAAAATTTTGAGCAAAAATACAGAATAATTTGTGATTAAAGAATTTATAAAATAATGTTATAATTATATTTATACATAACATATTTTCACAATATACTAATACAATGATATTATATTAAATTTGGTAATAAACATGGATAAATGTCTGCAGACATTATGGCTGTATATTTACTATCATTTTTACGCGTTCAATAGTAACAAGAACATTCGAAATATTTTCCAAACCCAGAGTTATTTTAAATAACATTTTTTTCATGTTACAGTAAATGTTTTAATTAATCTTTCTTGGTAATTAATATAGGTTAGAAGTACCTACGGTGTACCGTGATAGTATTTATAAACCGCACTTCAAAATTAATGATATAAGGTTTTATATAAAACTATTGAATGTTAACTGAATTTTAAGTCAATTACAAATTTATTTTAGTCTATAAATATACAATAACTATCATTTTTACGACCATTTTATGATATTTTGAGGATACTATTAAAACAGTGTCATATTATCTTTTGATTTGATTGATAATTAATTCTTGCAATAAAATTTCAAAACTGATTCAATTCAGATTTTTTTACTCCAATGTTTCATCATGACTTAAATAATATTTGCATATAGATTGACATATACAAATATAGCTGACAAAGAAAAGAAAAACAATCAATAAAAATCACATATTTTGCCTTAATAATATTCAGACAAAGATGTTAATCTATGCCCCGTCAGCATGCATTTTATTACATTTTAAGAAAAACTTGTTTAATACAATTTTATTTGTCTAAACATCAATTATGAAATTCTGATTAAACGATGCGGCTATACCCAGGAGCTTGATAAATAATTGTAATATAAGAAACATATTTGATATCATAATGTACATAAGTTGTATATTATATAATGTAAATAGGATGGTCTTATATATAAATAATTATATAACATATAGTTGTGTAATAGTAAAATAAAATAAAAATTTATTTGTTGAAGTGATGTATAATCCTAAAATTTTATTTATAATATTCTTTTTTTGTTTATTTATTATTTTAGAGCAATTATTGCAGCGATATCCGTTTAATGGTTATTTAATAACGGTGAATATTAAACAGAAAATATATAATTCTCACTACAAATCCTTTCAACCAGCTTCGCGGGTTTGGATGAATAAGTTAATTAAATAAGTTTAATGGGAGGTTAAAGTCGATTAAATTATTTATTGGAAAAAGATATCAATCATAAAATTTAGGAATATAAAAAGCAGTTTTTTTTATGTGAAATAAAATATTTTAATATTATAGTTTATAGGATGCACAAAGAATATTTCTCTAATATAAATAAATGACTAAATATATTTATATATAATTGAGCATGCTATAACAATACAATTTTAAAACACAGAGAATAACAAATTAAAGGATGAACAGCATAATTTTGCTATTTTATAATATTTTATAGTATGCAATATTCAATATTCCTTTACAAATTTTATAATGTAAAATTTTACTATGAAAAATAATCCATCATGCAAAAAATAAAAAGTAAATATTGGATCCTTTGAAACTCAGAAATTGGTTCAATTAATCAAAATCTATATGAATTTTCCTTCTAGGATCAGTGTAATATGTCCAGTAAAATGAGTTGAAGAGTAAAAAAAACAAAGGATACAAAACTGAAAAGAACTTGTCAATCGCATATCCAGTTTCGATCTTTAAAATCAATCTTTTCTTTTTCTTTTCTGCGCATTCATTGGGAACCGTTGGAGTAGCTGATACAACTACCCTTTTGGTAGTATGTTTAGTTTTCTTTTGCTTTTCGACATCTTTGTTTTCGTCCTTACCTTCTTTTTTTAAGTCGTTCTCAGAATCCGATGCCAAAGTATCGAGAATTATATCTTCCCGACAAGTCGAATTAATCGCAGCAAACTCGAGCAGTGAAGTGACCACAAAGGCGAGACACGTGAACAGCCAGACGTCAATCGCCTTGATGTAAGAGATTCGAGGTAGTTTCTGAATGGTAGCTGCGCTCTGAGTTATCAACGTCAGAATTGAGAGCAGGCTCAAACTGATTCGGGCCGGGGCAGCTTTGAAATCGACGAAGAAGGAGAGCCAACTGATAATTATGATGAGAATGGAGGGCAGATAAGTGTAAAGTAAATAAAAACCAAACTTTCTTTGCAAATGAATTTCAAGTTTAATCTTTGGAAAGGATCCAATTGTTGCATGTTGTATCTTACTTTTGGTAAGGATTTTTTTTATTGTAAATTCATTCAAATTGATGTGTTTTGACAATTCAACGTTCTTTCTATTTTGTGCTCCGTGCAGCCAAAGAATTTGCAGGTCTTTTGATCTAGATGCAAAAGAACTAATATCAATGGAACATTTTTGAGAGTCATGAGGAAAGGCCAAAAGATACATAGCACAGGACAGTTCGACGGTGACAAGTTGACTGTACATTATGTCCCCAGATCCGTTGAGCCAGAGAGAAAAAGAAGGAGACTTGATGGATGAACTGGACATCTTAACAGCTTTAGGGAAGTACAGATCAGGCAGCCATATTTTCTCTCGCATTTTATTTATCATGAGAACATCCGAAAAGTTGGAAAATCGAAGTCGCTTATCATTCCAAAACTGTCGAATGTACATGTGAACGGTGAAAGACATGTGGACGGAATTAATGCTGCTGATACCCTTTATGAAGAAATTGATTTTGAGAGGTGTTGGACCGGTTGAATTATCGAACCGGGTTGGTCTATACAGGTAGAGATCATTTCTGAATATTTTGTCAATAAAATCATCGACGGTTTCAGTTCCATGAAAGACAAACTCCGCTTTGCACGTCTGAGAGGTCAATAATCCTTCTATTATAAAAAATAGAATATGCATTCGATTCATTTTGTAACAGAGCGATCCGTTTAAAAAATTTATTTTACTGTTAATTTGAAAGGAATATCTTATGTTATTCCAGAAATCTATTACCTGACGTTCATAAATGCTTCGATTGGTCGGCCGTACCGATTTATATCGGTGTCAGCATCAAACCGCGTCGCCTTAACCACATTGTACATTGTTGATTCATCCCCCGCTAAATGTTAATAACACAAGAAGATATTCATCATTTTAGCTATACGAAACGTGACCACTGATTATAGATTAAATAATTGTTAAACACTGTTCAATGAACGATTATATAGAGGTACTTGTATCGCAGTTTTGTTTATTCCCATCTCTAATCAATCGGTAGACATATACAAAAATTGAGATAAGGCAAAATGGACCATGTTTTGGTCTAGTTTGAATAACTAAAAGTTATTTAATCTACAGATAAAATTGTAAAAATAGTCATTGCAACATTCTTAGAGAGTGTAATTTGATCAATTTTATATTTATTATTGAAGAAATATTGAATAATAATGTATAATTTTCATTTAAAGGGCGTCGGCAACATCCTTTATTGATTTTATTATTAATTCTAGTAATTCTGTTTAAGAACAAAAAGAAAAGCATTATTCAAATCGTTAATAACGATAGAATTATTATTGATACAACTTATCGATGACCTTTTATGTTATGAAAATTAAGCAACTGTAATAGAATTTGTAAATTACATTAATTATTATAGCAAAAAAAAATATTTTTCAAATTTTAATTTAGTGGAATAATTATTTAAAAAAATTATTATATAAAAATATTTTGTTTTACCGTAGAAGCTTCATGGGACAGAATAAAAACGAATTAATAGTTTTCCATTTATTTTTTCTAAATAGAATGTATTGGGTAGTTTCGTTAAAGTTTACTGTAAAGTAATAAGTTAATTTCTGATAGGTTTTACAATTGTAAATAAAAAAAATGCAATGTTTTAATTTTCGTTTTACACCTTTTGTAAAAGCTTTATTTCATTCCCAAAATACAGTTTACTATAAATTGATTTGTGATTATTTTTTGTAAAATTAGAGTAATAAAAAGATTGTGTAGAAAAATCAATAAGTAAAAGGATTATAAATAAATTATTTGATCAGCTGTACAATTCCATTGCGGTGGGTTAATTTATTTTACTGTCAATAGAACGGGCAATTCATTCTGACTTAATTAAATTGGTTTTTAGACTTATAGCTACCGTTTTGTTTGTGAGAAAAATAATTTAATTGTAAAGAGTTTAAATAGTAAATGAAAAATATAGTAAAATTATTTAAAATTGAGCTGTGCGGAGGCATTTAATTATGGTCATGAAATATAAATTTAAATTGTAGACATTTATTAATTAATATAAATAATAAGAGCAGAAACAATATAATGAGAGGTTGTAAATAATGAAATTTGATTAAAATAATAAAAAATAATAATCAATGTGTATTTGAGGAAATGAAAATCAAAAGGTTTTCTGAGTTACGTACAAGGCATACAAAATAGTGGGGACATGGGGATCTATATACTGGTGAAATGGGAGACTAAATTAAAGAAAGAAAATTTAAAAACAAAATAAATATATAATTTTACTTAATTAGGGCCGGATTTTTGTACATCTTTTATGTTTATGATTCAAAAAAGGATTTATTGAATGAAACAATGTTGAGTCCGAATGTTGTTAGAGTTCACAATTTAGAACTGATCAGGTTCAGGAGTCGAGAAACATTTCTAAATATTCTGAGCAAATAATAATAATAATAATTAATTTCTATTCTCAAACCTAAAAATATCATTTTATTAATTTTCTTGATAACGTTTTTTATATTTCCCATTTTGTGTTACGTGTTACCTCCTATGTTCGTGGATTCTATGTAAATTGCTTCTTTATAATTCTACCGATATTTATGTTCACTGCATATTAGTAAAAGCAATTAAAGTAACGCAATGTGATAAATACAATTCGTGACATGTCGTCTAAGTATTTTGACAATATCCTCTTCGATAAGGGATAAAGTAAAACATGTTTTCCAATTGTCAAAGATTCAATAGAAAGGCAGTCATTATCTGCAGGCATACAAAAGAGTAAATATCTCAAAAATAAAGAATATCTCTGCAGAACTATCGTGATTGAAGAATAAGAACCATTCATGCCCTCCAATCGTAGGTGGCCATCTAATCCTGACAACATTTAAGATTTAGCAAGACGTATTCAAAGAAGTTGACACAAAGGCATTTTATACTTAAAGTATTCAGCATGCATCGACTACTTTCGTTCTGTTTCATTGTACAAGGATATTTGCTTTTGTCAATTTGCGAATCTGTTGTATCTGTTTTGTCCTTTCGAGGCGGTGAAACCGTTGACATTTTTATTGAAAGGCTATTCAAGGATTTTCACAATATTTATAGACCAACACCTTTGAATTCAACAGGTCCAACTCCGCTTAAAATCAATTTCTATATAAAAAGTTTTAGTAGCATTAGTTCTGCCGACATGTCTTTCAACGTTCACATGTACATTCGACAATTTTGGAATGATCCTAGACTTCGATTTACCAACTATTCGGATGTTCTCATGATAAATAAAATGCGAGACAAAGCTTGGCTACCAGAGTTGTACTTTCCAAATGCCGTTAAAATGTCCGACTCATCAATTAAGTCTCCTTCTTTTTCTCTCTGGCTCAACGGATCTGGGGACATAACGTATAGTCAACTTGTCACGGTCGAACTGTCCTGTGCAATGTATCTTTATGCGTTCCCACATGACTCTCAAAAATGTTCCGTGGGTATTAGTTCTTTAAGTTCTCGAAGGAAAGATCTTGAATTGATGTGGCAATATGGGAAGAATGACACAAAAAACGTTGAGATTTCTAAAAGAATCAATTTGAACGAATTTGAAATCACAAAAATAAATACAAGAATCCACTTCTACACTTTCCCAATTGGAACGTTTTCCAGTATAAAGTTTGATATCCATTTGCGCAGAAAGTTCGGTTTCTATCTAATCTACACTTATCTGCCCTCTATTCTCGTCATAATAATCAGTTGGCTCTCCTTCTTCGTCGATTTCAAGGCTGCCCCGGCCCGAGTTAGTTTGAGCCTGCTCTCAGTTCTGTCCCTGATAACTCAGAGCGCATCTACCATTCAGAAACTACCTCGAATCTCTTACATCAAGGCGATCGACGTCTGGCTGTTCACGTGTCTCGCCTTTGTGGTCACTTCACTGCTCGAGTTTGCTGCGATTAATTCGATCTGTCGGGAAGAAAGCAAGTCACTCAAGGATCTTGTAATGGCTACTTTGGTTGGAGATAATGAAACAAAGTCGGAGAAAGAGAACAATATCGAGGTTGAAAAACAAACTATAAAACCAATGGCTATTAAATTTAAAGATCCTTTATCTACGGAAAATCAGGATAAAACGAAGATGTGTTTAAAAATTGAAACTGGTTATGCAATTGATCAGTTCTTTGCTGTTCTTTTTCCTATTCTATTCCTTCTTTTTAACATATTTTACTGGTCTTATTACACGCATTCAAGCATGAGTGAACATATTAATTACGATTAGAAATTATTTTACACAAGATATATTTACTTCTCTTGATAGAAGCACATATTTTAGTATGTCATTAATTAATACAGTTTAATCGGCTTTTTAGTATATTCATATTTCTATTTAATCCGGTTTTGTCATTTTAAATTACAAAAATCATATAGTGGATAATATATGATTATCGTACAATATAATTGTTTTATTTTAATCATTGTGCACCTACACATAATGAAGCTATATACTTAAAATATATAATTATAAGGTTGCCGCGTGAAAATGTTCCTTCTTATTATAAAAAGCGGTACAACATGGACCATGTGATTACATTAATTATTTTAATATACTATATTTAGAAACATATTTTATACATTCATTCAGATCTGAACATCTCGTTCCTAAATGAAGCTATATAAATTCTTTCAGCATATAACATCTTCAGAATGACCATAAATCTGTGTCATGGAGAACTGTATCCTTCAACACGATAATGCAACACAACACGTGGTAGAATAAAAAACAGAATCTTATAATTAAAAATTGTAATCTTCTTAAACAATCCTCATATTTTCCCGACCTAAATATGTGAAAGTGAAAGAAATTGTCCAACGAAGAAGTTGAAGGTCACCTAGAAGAAAAACTACCGTCTTTGACAGATAAGTCGCATCATGAAATGAACATTGTGAATAGTTGATTGACGAGAAGGGCAATTGTTTATAGATATTTGTTGTACTTTCTGAACGAAATT